>JAWPHD010011304.1:0-85168 GCA_037043455.1 Cyrtodaria siliqua
GGTTATACTCAACTCATACTCTTGTATCTATCCGCTAATAGCCTATACGACCGATAATCAGTGGTTATACTCAACTTATACTCTTGTATCTATCCGCTAATAGGCTATACGAACGATAATAAGTGGTTATACTCAATTTATATTTTTCTATCTTTCCGATATAAGTCTATACGACCTATAATAGGTGGTTATACTCAACTTATACTCTTGTATCTATCCGCTAATAGCCTATAGGAGAGATAATAAGTGGTTATACTCAACTTATACTCTTTTATCTATCCGCTAATAGCCTATACGACCGATAATCAGTGGTTATACTAAAATTATACTCTTGTCTCTATCCGCTAATAGCCTATACGACCGATAATAAGTGGCTATAATCAACTTATACTCTTGTCTCTAACCGCTAATAGCCTATACGACAAACTAGATGAGGCTATACTCAACTTATACTCTTGTATCTATCCGCTAATAGCCTAAACGACCGACAATCAGCGGTTATACTCAACTTATACTATTTTCTCTATCCGTTAATAGCCTATACGATCGATAATAAGTGGTTATATACAGTACTCTTGTATCTATCGCCAATAGCCTATACGACCGATAAGCAGTGGTTATACTCAACTGATACTCTTTTCTCTATCTGTTAATAGCCTATACGATCGATAATAAGTGGTTATATACCCTTGTATCTATCGCTAATAGCCTATACGACCGATAATCAGTGGTTATACTCAACTTATACTCTTTTCTCTATCCGTTAATAGCCTATACGATCGATAACAAGTGGTTATATACTCTTGTATCTATCGCTAATAGCCTATACGACCGATAATCAGTGGTTATACTCATCTTATACTCTTGTCTCTATCCGTTAATAGCCTATATGATCGATAATAAGTGGTTATATACTCTAGTATCTATCCGCTAATAGCCTATAGGAGCATTAATTAGTGGTTATACTCAACTTATACTAGTGTATCTATCCGCTAATACCCTATACGACCGATAATAAGTGACTATACTCAACTTATACTCTTGTCTCTATCCGCTAATAGCCTATAGGGCGATAATCAGTGGTTATATTCAACTTTTACTATTGTATCTATCCGCTAATAGCCTATACGAGCGATAATAAATTGTTATACTCAACTTGTACTCCTGTATCTATCCGCTAGTAGCCGATACTACCGATAATCAGTGGTTATATTCAACTTATACGCTTGTATCTATCCGCTAATAGCCTATACGTGCGATAATAAGTGGTTATACTCAACTTGTACTCTAGAATCTATCCGCTAATACCCTATAGGAACGATAATTAGTGGTTATACTCAACTTGTACTTTTGTCTGTATCCGCTAATAGCGTATACGACCGACGTGCCCAATATGGGTGGCTTTGAAGTAGAATACCGCTCAAGCCGGTGCTAGTGGGCGTGCGAGGTGTTGCTTCTTTCATTACTTCTCATAAACAGACTCAATAAAACCGAGTCTGCTGCTTTATTCTCTTAATTGTGTTTGTTGCTCACAAAAGATCACCTTTATCAGTATTTATACATTTGTATTTATCCGCTAATAGCCTATATGACCGATAATCCGTGGTTATACTCAACTTATACTCTTGTATCTATCCGCTAATAGCCTATTCGACAGATAATCAGTGGTTATTCTCAACTGATAATCTTGTATCTATCCGCTAATAACCTATACGACCAATAATCTGTGGTTATTCTCAACTGATACTCTTGTATCTATCCGCTAATACTCTATACGACCAATAATCTGTGGTTATAATCAACTTATACTCTTGACTGTATCCGCTAATAGCCTATACGACCGATAATCAGTGGTTATACTCAACTTATACTTGTGTATATATCCGCTAATAGCCTATACGACCGATAACAAGTGGTTATAATCCTCTTATACTCTTGTATCTATCCGGTAATAGCCTATACGACCGATAATCAGTGGTTATACTCAACTTATACTCTTGGCTCTATCCGCTAATAGCCTATACGACAGACAATCAGTGGTTATTCTCAACTTATGCTCTTGTTTCTATCTGCTAATAGCCTATACGACCGATAATCAGTGGTTATACTCAACATGTACTCTTGTATCTATCCGGTAATAGCCTATACGACCGATAATCAGTGGTTATACTCAACTTATACTCGTGTATCTATCCGATAATAGCCTATTCGACAGATAATCAGTGGTTATACTCAACTTATACTCTTGTATCTATCGCTAATAGCCTATACGTTCGATAATTAGTGGTTATACTCAACTTATACTCTTGTCTCTATCCGCTAATAGCCTATACGGCCGATAATCAGTGGTTATTTTCAACTTATACTCTTGTCTCTATTCGCTAATAGCTTATACGGCCGATAACCAATGGTTATAACCAACTTATACGCTTGTATCTATCCGCTAATAGCCTATAGGAGCGATAATAAGTGGTTTGACTCCTTTATCTAACTGTCATACAATCGTCATATTACATAACCTCATCTTTCCTACGGAAATTCATTTTGCTAAATGAAAATCACAATGCTATTAATGCTTGATTTAATTATAACGTGGGGTTTCACACTGTTTTTCACTAAATCGAAACAAATACAGTTTAACACAGTTTTGATTCGACCAAGCCTATCCCTATCAAAATGTTGCGAGCACATGAGCTTCTCAATCATTATTATAAACAGATACACTGCCTTTTTCTGAGAAAATTTATTCCGGTACTAATGTACTTATTTAAGGGGTAGAGTGCGGTTTTTTTGACTGTCCGTCTCCATAATATTTATTTGTCATCAGATTTGGTTATTGGACCTGTGGCTGTGGGAATAAGATCTTCTTTGCCATTTCAAGGTGTCCATTTGTTACTAGACAATGGCCTAGCTAGAGATAAGGTCGTGGTTAATCCACTTGTATTTGACAAGCCTTCTTTAGATCAAATTTCTGATCTCGTTGAGCAGGAAATACCTGATTTGTATCCGGCTTGTGCAGTAACTCGAACTATGGCAAAAAATAGCCGGTGAGAATGATCTTTCTTCTGACATGAACTTGGCTATACGTTCATTGGTCATTCTTATAATACTGAGTGTAACAACTCTCTTAATATTTGCCAATCTGACAATCAGACGGACTACAGTGAAGATAATATTCACTTCTCATATCGTTCTCCTTCTATTAGTTTGAATGAAAAGATCGTGACAAACTACCAAGATAAAAACGTTTAAGTTGAACAGCATAGAGATCCTGAGATTTCTAGCTTATTTGATAGGGCCGTTAGTGAAGAAGAAGCTTCACAAGTCCCAGTTTGTTATTTTACTAACCATGGGATCTGATGAGAAAATGGCGACCACCTGATGTCCCAGCTAATGATGAATGGACTATCAATAACCAAATTGAGGTTCCTAGTTCATATCGTCAGGAAATTATCAGTTTGGCCCATGAAACTCCCATGTCTGGTCATTTAGGCGTCAATAAGACATATCACAAGATTTTGTGTCATGTTTATTGGCCATATCACCAAAAAGATGTTTCACAATACTGTAGGTATTGTCATACATGTCAAATGGTAGGAAAACCCAATCAGAAGATTGTCAAAGCCCATCTTCAACGTATTCCTGCATTTGATGAACCTTTCAGTAAAATAATAGTGGACTGATTGTTTTTAAACAATGACAGATGGCAAATTCTTGTCTATGCCAAACATTTTGTTTATAGCATGGAAACTCTTATATTTGGCAAAAAATAAAATTGCCCATATTCACACCCGTTGGTAATGATTACTTAATACCCATATTTGCATTCGTTGTTCAGTTTTGATAATATGCATCAACATACTACTTGTTTTCTTCGCCTCATGCCGTTTTATAAATATTCTAAACCTGTATTGTGTAAATGTGTGTAAAGCTAATGTAAAGCGCGGCAATACGCATAAAACATGATCAGTTATAATAAATAACGATTCTATCCTAATGTCATACACTGTTGATCGACCCATATCTCCCAGAGACATGTTTCGTGTGAATTAAAATGATGTATTAGCCTTAGGTCTACGAGAATATTAAATACATAACACAGTACTGTGCACGCAGAAAGGAATAACACATTATGTTGACTAAATGCCCTGATGTATGCCACAGCTAATACGGTAAATCGTCCATCTTCAAACACCTCTCAATTAACAAACACCTGCAGGTTTACCTGCATATAAATCTCCGAGGTGTAGTCGAATGAAGTTCCTATTATATAAAGTAATCCCTCTTTTGTTTTGTTGCGCATTATGAGTGGGGAAAATAGTCAATTTGTATTCGGTTTGTTGTTGCATGAATAAGAAGTGTATTGTAGGTTTTAATGGATTATTGGTGAAAATTGTCCAAATTCCAAATCTATGCAAATACTTTGTGAGGAACTATCTATGAAAACAGCTGTACCGTTGACCTGTTTAGTAAATAATGAAGAACTTTCTTACATGTCTTGCGACCCCACCTTTTCTGGTTAGTTTTCAAGTGGAAGCTATTTTTCTGTATGAAAATTACACTGATGTATTAACCAAACTTAAAGGGACGCATGGCAATGCTGGAGTGTTTATCAAGCATTGAAATCAGCGTCTCGATTTATTTATCCAGTATAATTGTAACGTTAAACCTGCTTGCATATAATTAAATAAAGTTCTGAGTTTTCATTTGTTCGTCTTATTCTACTATAGGTTTAAATATAATAATAGTGTAATGAACTGTTAATAATATGCAAAAACACTTTGCATTAACCTATTCTTATAACTGATATCAATGACTGAACAAGCGCAATTTATGTAGAAAACCTAACGGGACTCTGTGAGTTTTGAGAAAATAAAGATTGTCGTGTGTCCCTTTAAGTTGAAGTTGCAGCAATTGATTAATATATGACATTTTAACATTGGTGTCAATGGGGAAAATAATTGGTGGTTTCATATCTGCTAAGGATTTAGCTCTATGTTGTCATTTTGTAGATATTTTCTGGAATGTTCAATATATTATCTTGAATTTTCAATATATTATTTTGAATTTTCAACATATTAACTCGAATTATCAGATATTTTCTCGAATTTTCAAGATATTATCTATAATACCAAGATATTAACTTGAATTTTCAACATATTAACTCGAATTATCAGATATTTTCTCGAATTTTCAAGATATTATCTATAATATTCAAGATATTATCTTGAATTTTCAACATATTCATTACGTTGTCCCGCCTTAAGTCCATTAAGCGATGGGAAAGTTTATATTAGCAGGATTTTATAAAGGATATTTTGACGATAAAACAAATTTAAACAGTTGTTTTACTATAAAAATGCGATAACCTGTTTAAAATGACCTATTAAATGTTTTAATTTTACAACATGAAAACTTTTTAAGTTGAAATTAAGGTTTTATTTCATACCCCAGCCAACTTCGTTTTCGCTTCTTGGAGAAGGAATTGGATGGGGTATGAAAGCTAATACTAGGACCACTTAATGAACTTAACATTTTAAAAATATTATCTTGAATTTTCAAATTAATTTGTTGAAAATTATAATTGGTGGTTTCATACCTCCAAAGGACTTAGCTCTATGTTGTCCTTATGTAGATATTTTTTTCAAAATATTATCTTGAAGTTTCAAGATATTATCTTGAAATTTCAACATATTAACTCGAATTTCAAGATATTATCTCGAATTTTCAAGATATTAACTTGAATTTTCAACATATTTACTCAACATAAATTTTCTTGCATTTTCAACATATTAACTTGAATTTTCACTACATTATCTTGAATTTTCAACACATTAACTTGAACTTTTAACATATTATCTTGAATATTCAACATATTTACTTGAAATTTCAACATATTATCTCGAATCTTCAAAATGTTATGTTGAAAAAACAAATATAAAAAATGAATCAATGTGACCCTAATGGGCTTCCGTACAAATGACAGTAAACTTGGCAATTTAGTTCATTATTCGAAATGCATCAAGAGCTGTGAGAGGACAGCGCTCTCGACAATTTGAATCATGTTGGTCAATAAATAATGAAGTATACATAAATTAAAATTTCCAACGTATAAGTCTTAAAAATACAACATGAAATAGAAACTATGTCAAGTAAATCAGTAGGACCGATGTTAGCGCATTGTCATGTTTCTCAGCAGAAACAACATTCATTGTTCATATAAGGCTTGTACAGCAGACGCAGAAACAACATTCATTGTTCATATAAGGCTTGTACAGCAGACGCAGAAACAACATTCATTGTTCATATAAGGCTTGAAAATGACTTATGTAAAAAAAAGTCAAGTAAAATGGGCTATACCTCTTGTAAATATTATCGAATATGTTTTGTTTTTACATCCTACCAAGTCATGCCAAAACTATGAAAGCAATCCGCCTCAATATGAATAAGGTATAAACTAAAACTTAGTTAAGCCTGTATATCGAAACGTGTCATTTGCACAAATGAAATATGTAATTTGCAATTAAGCAGCAATAACAAAGAAACATAGCAATATAACACACATAAGTTATGTAATAAACAATTAACATGCAATCTGATGCGCTAGTGATGACAAAACAGGACATAGGTACTTTACTATGCTAGGTTGCCTTCAATACGAAGTTAGACATTTGACGGCTATTTACTTCCATAGTGATGAAGGATGTATACCAAACTATTACACGATTGATTTTGTCAGAATTCAATTAGTTTAAATCAATGTTTATCTCAATGACATGATAATAGTCATAAAATACTAACACACATCCATATCGACAGCCGTCTAATAAAATCGCCCTACTATAGCAGTTATTACTAATATCTGGATCAATTAACGGATATGCTTCAGAGTGTGGCTTGATAAATGGATATATGGGGATTAAAGCATCTAAAGCAAGCCTATAAAAACGAAAGTACAAATTAGTAAGATAAAATATTGATGTTGCGTATTAATGTCCGGGTAAATGTCCGCTGACCTAGACACACAAAGAACTAGAGACACAGAGAACTAGACAAGAGAACTAGACACACAGAGAACTAGACACACATAACTAGACACACAGAAAACTAGACACACATAACTACACACACAGAGAACTAGACACACAGAGAACTAGACACACAGAGAACTAGGTCTACACACAGCGAACTAGACACGCAGAGAACTAGACATACAGAGAACTAGACACATAGAGAACTAGACACACAGAGAACTAGACACACAGAGAACACACAGAGAACTAGACATACAGAGAACTAGACACACAGAGAACACACAGAGTAGACACACAGAGAACTAGACACATAGAGAACTAGACACACAGAGAACTAGACACACAGAGAACACACAGAGTAGACACACAGAGAACTAGACACATAGAGAACTAGACATACAGAGAACTAGACACACAGAGAACACACAGAGTAGACACACAGAGAACTAGACACATAGAGAACTAGACATACAGAGAACTAGACACACAGAGAACACACAGAAAAGACACACATAGAACTAGACACATAGAGAACTAGACACACAGAGAACTAGACACACAGAGAACACACATAGAACTAGACATACAGAGAACTAGACACACAGAGAACACACAGAGAACTAGACATACAGAGAACTAGACACATAGAGAACTAGACACACAGAGAACTAGACACACAGAGAACACACAGAGAACTAGACATACAGAGAACTAGACACACAGAGAACACACAGAGAACACACAGAGTAGACACACAGAGAACTAGACACACAGAGAACTAGACACACAGAGAACTAGACACACAGAGAACTAGGCAACACAGAGAACTAGACACATAGAGAAATTGACCGCAAAACTTAAAGATAAAGAGCAGACACGAATTTATATTCTTGCACGTTAAAGGCCGTTACAAATGTATATTCGAGAGAAGGACAGAGTCATGGATCTCTCCGTCCTTCAGGAAGACTTTTCCATATAACCTTTAATGTGGTGGTGCTGGTGGTGGTGGAGGTGGTGGTGTGTGTGTGTGTGTGTTCAGTCTTCCTGAGAGAGGGAGATATCCAGGACTCTGTCCTTCTCGAATACATTTGTAATGGCCTTTAACTTGTAGCTAGAATATAAATTCGTCCCCGCCCTTTATGTTTAAGTTTTGAACTAGCTGCGGAATGTTGTTGATATGTTCACTTCCAATTGACTACATCTCTTTTATGTACGTTATGTTCAATTTTACCACATATCCTCGTTTCTCAACGTAGTTGTATTCTTTATAAGTGGATGCACCAATACATCGAAATGCGTTTACACGTAATACGACCCTGGTAAATAAACACGTGCACGCAAAACAGTACATAACCTTTTTGTTTTGCTTATAAGTATATGCATCACTATTTCGCAATGTGTCTGAAAGTATATGGCCCTGCTGAAGAAGCACATGAAAGTATATGGCCCTGGTGAAGAAGCACATGAAAGTATATGGCACTGCTGAAGAAGCACATGAAAGTATATGGCCCTGCTGAAGAAGCACATGAAAGTATATGGCCCTGCTGAAGAAGCATATGAAAGTATATGGCCCTGCTGATGAAGCACATGAAAGTATATGGCCCTGGTGAAGAAGCACATGAAAGTATATGGCCCTGGTGAAGAAGCACATGCAAGTATATGGCCCTGGTGAAGAAGCACATGAAAGTATATGGCCCTGGTGAAGAAGCACATGAAAGTATATGGCCCTGGTGAAGAAGCACATGCAAATATATGGCCCTGGTGAAGAAGCACATGAAAGTATATGGCCCTGGTGAAGAAGCACATGAAAGTATATGGCCCTGGTGAAGAAGCACATGAAAGTATATGGCCCTGGTGAAGAAGCACATGAAAGTATATGGCCCTGGTGAAGAGGCACATGCACACACATCACTGTATTTGCGAGGTGAGACAATGTGTACAGGTAACGGTAAATCACTGTTAGACATACAATTGCATGAGACAATAGTGGCAATTGCATGAGACAATAGTGGTATTCAGTTTTGTTTCAGTTGTTGAGGCCCTCCCAATGAAGCTTTTGTATAAAACCAACATAGTAAAACATAAAAGCAGGTGTTTCATTAGTTGTGTTTTGGTGTGTTTTTATTTGAAAACAAACAATGCATTATCAACAAAGTTTTGTATTTAGTACAGCTTACTTGTTAAGTTAGTGTTTTTTCCCTCATAAAAGTAAAATTTGAAGTATTATATACTGTTATATCCTAGATAGTGTTTACCGTACCAACGCGTTTAAGAAAAAACATGACTCGGGCCTAAGTTTATATACCTGAGCTAATCGGTCATGTAGAATGAGCAAGCTGTCCACGCTTTTTCAATGACCATTTAGCGTCGGGAACCTATACAATCCCTATTTAATAATGTAAAGACCCAAAACAACACATAGATATTGCATCTTTGCTTTGCAGTATAGGGTGTCCACTTGGGGTTTATGTTTTACGATCCATACCTGACTTGATTGACACGATTTGGCAGTGGCTAATTCGGATATCGCATCTGCTGAATTTGAAGTCAAGAACTGACTGCAGGGCGGTATATAATTATATCAATACAAACGCGTCGCTCGGGTCGATTACTTCGTCTAATGCAACACAATACAATCATGCACAGTAACTGAAACAATGTCTCAGACATGATCATGATGATGTAAATTAATAACCATCAGTTTAGTCCTTTTATAAATCCAGTTTATTTCCCATTACATATCACACGACTATTGAATTTATACAAACTAGTTTCACGAACTAAAAACTATATTTTTGACATTTCACTAATCCATCAAGCACGGACAATATTTTACATTTCATTGTCTTGACTGTCGTCCTTGAATGCTACTTTTCCAGTACGATTTTTATATCTATATTCTAAAATAACGTTTGTTTATAGTTTCAAATTGATGTTTCACAATATGAGATACATACATGTTATTTATATTCCTTTTAAGTGTTCGCATCTGACAGGACTGGTCTTAGCAAGTGTTACGTTTAATGTTCATATAGATTTCATATAAAATATATTTTGATATTTCAAATGATAATTCCACTTTGATTTTCAGCATGCATATATGTATATATATATGTATATATATATATATATATTGAATCTAACAAAATATTCAGCTACACCTGTTCTTTGCATCGGTTTTGATATTTTTTTGTTAAGTATTATCTTTATATAACAACGACCGGAATTAGATATATGTATTTTTTTGAACTTTTTGTTTTTCAAATGTGACCTTGACCCCAGTTCCATTCATGTTTATTAGAGAACAAAAAATCCTTACATGAATGAATATCATTGCTAGATTCATTATTACTAGTACGAACAACTTCATCATCTCCAATATCAACACCAGCTTCACCACTTGCACGTGATTCTTGATGTGTACTTACTTGTCTCTGGTTACTAAAACTCGCATTTATATTATCAGCATACATGTGTGTGCTAACAATTTCCAAGCTCGAAAGGTGAAGCCATTTCTTTCGCAATTCTAATACATTTTATTTTGGTTCTCTCATTGTGTCATTGTCCAATTATGGATCTAAATTGAATACTTCTTGATATTCCTTCCAAAATATGGATCACAATAACTCAAATGGGTTAAACCAATATTTTACAAAATTATCCAAAAATGCAATATGGCATGGTGGAATAATAATAATTTAACCGCAGTACTATGATTTGAAATACAATTATACATACTTATGAAAACATTGAAGAAAACGAAAAGACCTCTAACTATCTGGTCAGTTCAAAATTTTGAATCAACCTGAGTATTTATTGCAAATAAATCCCCTTTCCATAAGTCTGATGATACTACCACTAGAGTCAATATTCGTGTATCAGTTTCCACGTGATGTTAGTTTCTCATTGTTTTATTATGGCGTGTTTCTATGCAAGATTTGAACTGGCAAACTTTAAAATGGAATTACCATATAATAAGGATAAAAACGGAAATATTATTAAGGACATATTTCGAGCCTATTGTATTTTTTTAGGGTGTGGGTTGGGGGATGGGGAGGGGGGAGAATTTTTATTGATATCTGTTAATCACTGTTAGCATTACAATTTCATGAACAAAGTGTGATATTAATTTTTTTCTCAGATTATGAGGCCCACCCAATGAAGCATTTGTGACCAGTACAAATAATAACACATTAAATAATGTTGTATATTTATTGTGTTGTGCTCTGATGTTTGGTCTTAAATGAAAACAAGAAATAGCATATAAGTTGTGTATTCAAAAGCTAAATGATGAACATAATTATATAAATACTGAGAAAGGTGATCCTTTGTGAGCAACAAACACAATTAAGAGAATAAAGCAGCAGACTCGGTTTTATTGAGTCTGTTCATGAGAAGTAATTAAAGAAGCATCACGCCCCCTAGCACCGGCTTAAGCGGTATTCTACTTCAAAGCCACCTATATTGGGCTCGCTGGTCCTAAAGGACCAGTAAAAATAACACTGCTGATTCGTAGCACGAGGAGACTTTTTACAGACGCCACACTGCACTAAACGAACGCTAGTGTGAATGTTAATAAATACTGATAAAGGTGATCCTTTGTGAGCAACAAACACAATTAAGAGAATAAAGCAGCAGACTCGGTTTTATTGAGTCTGTTCATGAAAAGTTATGAAGAAGCAACACCTCTCACGCCCCCTAGCACCGGCTTAAGCGGTATTCTACATCAAAGCCACCTATATTGGATTCATTAAAGTAAAGTACAAAGTGTTGTTAAGCTATTCTAACCCTCAATATAGCAATGCTATACAAATAAAAAACTAAAAGCGGGCCTCAGTTTATATACCTGGGTTGATCAGCCATGAAGCTTGGTGGCTGTAGATATTCAAGCTTCCCATGCTTTTTCAATGACCAAGTAGCGTTGGGAAATATGGCCTTAACGACTTTCCGGAATCTGTAAAAAGAAGGAATGAAAAAACAACAGAAAAAAACATCGTTCAGTTAAAGGGCAGATGTATTTTCAATGTGAAAGCGAGATTGAAAAGCACGAAATTTTAGATTTGACAAAAGAAATAAAAACAAAATCCTTCATAGCAGAGGTAATCCAAAAACACATCCAAACAAAAGTTTTCATTATTTCTTAATTCATACAACGTATATTAATCTTGATGGAGGAACGTGCAATGAAACATACACTGTCATTGACTTTCAAGAGTGCGGCTGCACATCCATAAATAGTGTCTTGGATGACCAAAAGAAACGAGTCATAGCAAAACGTAGTCAAGTTTGTAGAAAAAGGTTTATCAACATCATCTTCTTTTATAAGGGCCATGTTGCTATAATCAAGATACACTGTTCAAAGAATCATGAGATATCATGGACGAGCACCATGAGGTATCATAGACAAGCACCATGATATATCATAGACAAGCATAATGAGATATCATAGCCAAACACAATGATATATCATAGAAAAGCTCCATGAGATATCATATACAAGCACCATGAGATATCATAGACAAGCACCATGATATATCATAGACAAGCATACTGAGCTATCATAGACACGCACCATGATATATCATAGACAGGCACCATGAGATATCATAGACAAGCACCATGAGATATCACAGACAAGTACCAAGATATATCACAGACAAGCACCATGAGATATCACAGACAGGCACCATGGTATATCATAGATAAGCACCAATATATGTCATATACAAGCACCATGAGATATCATAGACAATCATAGCATAGACAAGCACCATGAGATATCATAGACAGGCACCATGAGATATCATAGACAAGCACCGTGAGATAGCATAGACAAGCACTATGAGATATCGTAGACAAGCACCGTGAGATATCGTAGACAAGCACCGTGAGATCATATACAAGCACCATAAGATATCATAGACAAGCATACTGAGATATCATAGACACGCACCATGATATATCATAGACAGGCACCATGAGATATCATAGACAAGCACCATAAGATATCACAGACAAGTACCAAGATATATCACAGACAAGCACCGAGAGCTATCACAGACAAGCACCATGATATATCATAGACAAGCACCATGGTATATCATAGACAAGCTCCATAAGATATCATAGATAAGCACCAAGATAGATCATAGACAAGCACCATGAGATATCATAGACAAGCATAGTATAGACAAGCACCATGAAATATCATAGACAAGCATACTGAAATATTATAGACAAGCACCATGAGATATCATAGACAAGCATACCGAGATATCATAGACAAGAATAATGATATATCATTTACAAGCACCATGAAATATCATGGACAAGCACCATGGAATATCATAGGCACGCACCTGAGATATCATGGACAAGCCCCATGAGATATCATGAACAAGAATCATGACATATCATGGACAAGCACCATGACATATCATGGACACGCAACATGAGATATCATAGACAAGCACCATGAAGATATCATGGACGAGCACCTTGACATATCGTAGACAAGCGCCATGACATATATTAGACAAGCATGAACAAGAATCATGACATTTCATGGACAAGCACCATGACATATCATGGACACGCAACATGAGATATCATAGACAAGCACCATGAAGATATCATGGACGAGCACCTTGACATATCGTAGACAAGCGCCATGACATATATTAGACAAGCACCATGACATATATTGGACAAAAGCCCATTATCTTGGACAAAATGTTTTGGGCAATCTTCGACTACTACATAGAATTCTACCTAACTGATTCGAATGGTTTAGTGATGTAATGGAATTTCAAACTATGCCTACGCCGGTGAACTGTAGAGTGCTTATAAAACGGTTATGTTCTTAATATGCCAAGTTTCGTGAGATGCTGCAATTCAGTCTCGTAGAGTCCTCAGACAGATCACAAAAAGTAATATTTTAACTGATTCACGTCACGAAATCCGAACCATTCTAACCATACTGATGATATTTTTATTGGTGCAAATACACACCAAATTTTACGATGCCAGCAAACTACAAATAAGAGCCGTCAGGGAACATCGCATCTCGACTATTCGCATTTTCAGAGAACAGTGCATTCTACACCTGACCAGTAACATCAGAAAGGGAGGCATCTCTCTTTAAACAAGCAATATATAGCGAATAACATAGATATATCCATGAGTAATATTAACAAATGAGAAAGAGAACATTTAAACAAAATAAATAAGAGAGGAGATGGGTAGCTGGTGAGGGTAGAGGGTGTCATGATTGCCATGAGAAAAGATATACCATGTATACATTCAAACAATATAATTAAAGTAGGAAATTACTAAAATGTAGGCACAAAGTATTGTTTCGAGAAGAGTGGATTAATAAAAGAGATAGGCGGGGCTATGTACTATGTGTATTTGAACTATATCTACAACCCAGAAACATGATGGTGAAATGAGATGGTAGGAGTGGGGACGGTGATGACTGAGATGAGCTGAAGTATACTTTATGTACTCAGAAAGAAATATATATAGACACATAGGTATACCATACTGTAAATAAATACTGAAAAAAGAATCCCTTGGAAGCAACAAACACAAACAAGAGAGAAAAGTAGCAGACCCGGTTGTATTGAGACTGTTGTCTGTAAAAACAACAATTTGGGGCGTAATATGTGTAATACTACACAGAAACATTTACAAATAATAACCTTACCAGTGTTGGAAATGACGTAAAAGACCAACCAACCAACCAACCAACCAAACCAACCAACTAACCAACCAACCAACCAACCAACCAACCAACCAACCATCCAAATATTTACATTATTATTTGGCACCGCTACACTGGCATACCCTACTCGACAGTCCCACCAGACCGCAAAACATAATCGAGGATTGACGCATTGACTGCAGAAAAATACAAACAGAATTATTTGACAATTCGTCTGGACCCGTTCAATCACTCATAATGTTGGGTGAATAGTGGGGTTAAATTGGACAGCAGTTGTTACCGTAACGGAAGCACAGAAATATGTGTATTAAAACAAAATGGCTCGGGTTTCGGGTGGGGTAGGGTAGTGGAGTATGAGAGAGAGCGACCAACTAAGATGGCCTGTTTACCTTAACTAAATGTATTGCATACTTCATACAATAGTTTATCTTCTAATATGCTATGTTTAAAAAATCGGGCACCCCCCTTCTGATCCAAAATCTAAATAACCCCACCCACACAAAATGGATAAGAGTTGATGCTATTTAAGCAGAAAATACGCACCCTAACCCCTTTTGATGATGGATAGGAGCGGTGGGGATTTAGGTGGGAAGCATGTAGCATAGGAGAATAATTTAAGAATAAGCAAACCAACACAGCAACATGTAAATATGGTCGGGTTTCGGGTGCGATGGGAGATGGTGGGTAGGGGTGAAGGGGTATGGGAGCCTCAATATGGTTGTGCTATAAAAAAGGAAGCGTAAAAGGTTTAGGTATTTACCTTAATCAAATTTACTGGACATTTTATACGATATATTGTCTGCTAATATGTTCTTAAAATCGGTCCCAACCACCCATTCACCCTTCTCCCACCGCTGCCACAAAAAATAATATTTGAAACAACAACACCAAACCCTCTTTATTTGACCAATTTACAAACATGTATAGTATTGGATCAGTGATAGTTAACCATTTAAGGGTTTTAACGATGCATTACATGGCTTATTAGGGATGATCTGAGGAACTCTTTGGTTTAAACAATATTTATTTCATAATGTTCACATATATTATATACACATTATGCGGAACTCTTTATTAGGGATGATCTGAGGAACTGTTTATTAGGGATGATCTGAGGAACTCTTTTTGGAATTTTTGGATACTATAAATATTGCAACACTAGAGCAATTTCCGCAAAATAATGCCATCGTAGTCCAAATTTGGTGGTAATATATATGCGTTGTAACACATGATTTTTGTTTCCTGTGAAATATTTCTTGATTTTGAACAGAATTTAATCGTTTTTTGTTCGAGATTTACAAAGATGATAAACATGGACATCCCATGGCAGGCTTTTAACAATGTATACGGCTTATAGTACTATATAGTTGTTTTACTTTATACTGAATTTTAGGCAAATGAAGGTGATGTGCTTACAAAAGTACTCTTTGTTTTTCTGTCATTTATTAACATTTTGTTATGCCCATTGTCCTGTTTGTTCGAGACTAATGTGGCGGTTTCTAAGCCGGAATGATTTGCATTTTTTAATGTTTCTGGAAAAACTGGTCACCAATACCAGTAGTGTTATAAAACTAAATGTTTATAGCGTGGCATATCCATTTAGCAAATATATCGACGCTACTGTTTTTTGAAATTTGAGGTCTTTGCAAACAGTGCTTCTTTTGAGTATAATAAAAAAACTATACTATCTTTATCTTTAAAACAAATTGTACTAATTCAAAATGTCTTGAACAATTAATTTCATATTATTCTCGTCGGAAATTCCTGTGTGCTGGAATTTATATTCTGGTTTAACGTAAAACCTAATTATAAGTAAGAATTTGCCATTAACGAGAAACAGTTAGAACATGCCTAATAGACTCGTAAAACGGGACAAACATTCATTTATTAAAGCTAATGTCTAACACGTAAAGCGATCGATAAATGGGTTTCAAATGCCAAATAGAAGCCTCTCTAGGCTCGTTGCGGAGTTACTTGATGTAACGATGTCTCAAACATGACACATCATTTCTGAGTTTTACTGATGCATCAACTTTATTATCTTAACATCATTAATTATTTAAACAAATATAATGTCATAAAACATTGATGGTTTGTAATGTCATAATACAATGATCTGGTTCTATTTTTGTATCTACGAATGACATATGCTAACGGATAATAGTTTTTAAATGAACATTAATCATTTCAGTAAAGTTAACAAAACTTTTCTTGACAATTTTCTTGATTGTAAGAAAACATATAGGTGGGATTTGTTAGACTGGCTCTCGTCTCAGTGGTGTGATTTGTTAGACTGGCTCTCGTCTCAGTGGTGGGATTTGTTAGACTGGCTCTCGTCTCAGTGGTGGGATTTGTTAGACTGGCTCTCGTCTCAGTGGTGGGATTTGTTAGACTGGCTCTCGTCTCAGTGGTGGGATTTGTTAGACTGGCTCTCGTCTCAGTGGTGGGATTTGTTAGACTGGCTCTCGTCTCAGTGGTGGGATTTGTTAGACTGGCTCTCGTCTCAGTGGTGGGATTTGTTAGACTGGCTCTCGTCTCAGTGGTGGGATTTGTTAGACTGGCTCTCGTCTCAGTGGTGGGATTTGTTAGACTGGCTCTCGTCTCAGTGGTTATAGTTTCTTTAATATTTTTCAATCAAAATCGCTTCTTAAAATCCTAAAGATTTCACAGTAGCTCCGAACCACTCATGCTTGAAGTCAATACTTCAAATGGGACTTAAAGCGAACTATTTGATTTGATACTAGCTTGATCTGTCTCAAGTAGTATAAACATAAGGTCATGGCCAGTCTAGATATACACCTTTATTAAATACCTATCACTAATTATATACATAGTACCTTCATTTTCTTACAGTGGAATACAAAAACCTGTATCACCTCTAGAGGTTTTCTGAATCCGTATCTGTATGCTACTAAAATAGATTCCGTATCACTATCCTGCTTAAAATAGAACAGGGACATTCCTGATAATGCTCGCATGTACACCAATTTGCACGCAAACGTCAAGACGACGTTACTTCAAACAAAAAAACAAGTACATCATACCAATGAACTTTAACTTGTAAGCTGTAGCTACATCCCTAACTATTTTAAGATACGCCCATTTCCCTTCTACGTTTTATCAAACAAGAGGCCCAAGAGGGCCTGTGGACGCTCTACTGGCTAACATGGCTCTTATAACATCAATGAAGCGAGTGACTGCCATTTACGTTTTTTTGAAAGTTTCGGGCAAAAAACAGCTTTTGAACTAAATCAAGGGCCATAACTAAAGAATTTGGTAAAGATCAGATGAAAAATGAAAGCGCTACCGTATTAACGAGGCAAAATATAGCATTTTTAACTAAATCAAGAGCCATAACTCCTGTGTTACTGGTCCAACTAGTCCAACATAGAGCTAAAAAAAAAAAAAAAAAAAAAAAATTTTTAAAAAATTAAAAAAAAAAAAAAAAAAAATGAATAAAAATGAAATAAATAATAAAAAATAAAAAAAATAAAAAAAATAAAAAAAATAATAAAAAATTAAATAAAAAATTAAATAAAATATAAAAAATTAAAAAAAAATTAAAAAAGAAAGTCATAAAATGTGGTCAAGTTTGGCAAAGATCAGATGCAAAATGAGGCCCTATGGTATGACGAGGCAAATTATAGCATTTTTAACTAAATCAAGGGCCATAACTCCGCCGCTACCGTCCGATATGGCTGGTTTTCGAACTTGTTCGAGCTTTCAACGACATTAACACTCTGATAAAGTTTTGTAAAGATTGGATGAACAATGAAGCCCCTATCGTCTTAACGAGGCAAAATATAGCATTTTTAACTAAATCAAGGGCCATAACTCCGATGTTACTATTCCGATATGGCTGGTTTTCGAACTTGTCTGAGCTTTCATTAATATTAACAATCTGATTAAGTTTGGTAAAGATCGGATGAAAAATGAAGGCCGTATCGTCTTATCGAGGCAAAATATAGCAATATAGCATTTTTAACTAAATCAAGGGCCATAACTCCGCTGTTACTAGTCCGATATGGCTGGTTTTCGAACTTGTCCGAGCTTTCATTGATATTAACAATGAGGTAAAGTTTGGTAAAGATAGGATGAAAAACGAAGGCCCTATCATCTTAACGAGGCAAAATATAGCATTTTTAACTAAATCAAGGACCATAACTCTTGTGTTACTGGTCCGATCTGGCTGGTTTAAAACTTGTCTGAGCTTTCATTGATATTAACAATGTGGTAAAGTTTGGTAAAGATCGGATGAACAATGAAGCCCATATCGTCTTAACGAGGCAAAATATAGCATTTTTAATTAAATCAAGGGCCATAACTCCGCTGTTTCTAGTTTGATATGGCTGGTTTTCAAACTTGTCCGAGATTTTATTGATATTGACAATGTGGTAAAGTTTGGTAAAGATAGGATGAAAAACGAAGGCCCTATCATCTTAACGAGGCAAAATATAGCATTTTTAACTAAATCAAGGACCATAACTCTTGTGTTACTGGTCCGATCTGGCTGGTTTTCGAACTTGTCCGAGCTTTCATTGATATTAACATTGTGGTAAAGTTTGGTAAAGATAGGATGAAAAATGAAGGCCCTATTGTCTTAACGAGGCAAAATATAGCATTTTTAACTAAATCAAGGGCCATAACTCCGCTGTTACTTTGGCCGATCTAGCTGGTTTTCGAACTCATCCGAGCTTTCATTGATATTAATAACCTGTTAAAGTTTGGTAAAGATTGGATGAAAAATGAAGGCCCTATCGTCTTAACGAGACAAAAGTTAACAACAGACGACGGACGACGAACGGACGACGGACGGACGACGGACAACTCGGCATCCCATAAGCTCTGCTGGCCTTCGGCCAGTAGAGCTAAACATAAGCCTTGAAACATTTAGAAACCTTCTTTATTGCATTAATTTTCTAATTTTTAATCATATATAGGAGGTATATATCATTACTAGAGTAGCGTGTTCGGGAAGGGTGTATCACCTCTCGTAGGTAAATGACAGATCAATGATCACACTCGAGGCTCCGCCTCTCATGAGATCCTTGATGTGTTATTTACCTACTGGAGGCGATACAAACTTTCAGAACACGCTACCCTAGTAATAATCGAATTGTATACGACCCAGTACGATTGTGGATACACACCGGTAAGGAGCATGTTTACTACATAAGGACATAGCCAGTCCAGATATACGCCTGTATGCGGCCCAGTACGAATGTGAATACACACCGGTAACGAGCATGTTAATTACATAAGGACATACATGACATAGTCAGTCCTGATATACGCGTGTATGCGGCCCAGTACCAGTGTGGATATACACCTGTGACGAGCATGTTTACTACATAAGGACATAGCCAGTCCCGATATGTTTACTACATAAGGACATAGCCAGTCCCGATATACGTTTACCGAAGCATTGTGGTGTAGTGGTTATAGCGTCTGCCTTGCATTCGGGAGGTCGTGGGTTCGAGTCCCCTGACCGCGTCATACCAAAGACTTTAAAAATGGAGTAGTCACTTGTAACCCTTGCCTGACGAGCAAATAATGGGTAGTGCTACGACTGATTTACCAGTGTCAGAATAATGTGACTGGGTGGGTGGGGGTATCATGTCTACTACGGCGTGGTATTCCAGTGTGGCAGCACTATAAAGAAACCATTGAGTTCGCTGCTTGAAGTAGACATATCATCACATCACACAACAACACACAGATAAAAGTCCAGACATTGTGCCTATTATCGTCGGGTAGAACGCCTGTCGTAGGTCGAGGGACTATAATCCTTAGAAATACACACACACGATATACGCCTGTATGAGGCCCAGTACGAGTGTGGATACACACCGGTGACGTGCATGTTTACTACGTAAGGACATAGCCAGCCCAGATATACGCCTGTATGAGGCCCAGTACGAGTGTGGATACACACCGGCGACGTGCATGTTTAGTACGTAAGGACATAGCCAGTCCAGATACGCCTGTATACGGCCCAGTATTAGTGTCGATACACACCGCCGACGTGTACGTTTACTACACAAGACATAGCCAGTCGAGATATACACCTGTATGTGGCCAAGTACGAGTTTGGAAACACACCGGAGACGTGCATGTTTACTACATAAGGACATAGCCAATCCAGATATACGCCTGTATACGGCCCAGTACGACGTCATTTACTTATTATGCTGACATGCCATTACTAGAATACACCGGTTTTTTGTTTTTGGTTTGTTTGTATGGTGTTACCATAATTTCGTATTAAGGAACTTACAATACACAAAATATATATTTCTCTATAGTAAGAATATAAATATCCTACTTTCTCTATTAAATTAATTTTATATTACTAAAGGTAATGAGAACTTACTTAGTTTGACACTGACAATGAATCCGAGATTTATAAAACGATACATTTGGTTGAGGTTGTAGATATTGAAAAGCGAGTGATACATGTTAAAGGGGATGGAAATTGTTTGTATAAGTGTATATCTAACAGGAAGTGAAACTTATCATGGCAAAATCCGAAAAACTGTGGTTATGAGACTGCATAAACATATATACTTCCCGTTTGTTGATGAGGATTATAATGACCATATAAATGACAAATACAAGACTGACGGGTCACTACAATCGTGGGTCACGGAGGCTCAGATATATGCGACGGCCTCTATTACGAACTGTACTATTTATGTAGACACTCCCAATGGAAATAGTTGTTACTCGCCACTGATAGGTATTTTAAATGATGAACATCACTACATTAATCTACAATTGAGACCAAACCATTTCAACGTCATCTTTGGTATTAACTCCCATACTGTTAATGAGTTCAAACAATCTAGTAAAGAAACAGTGGTTAATCATTCCGACACCAAGGACATGAAGGAGAGTCAAACATTTTGCTGGTTTGACATGGAATGTATGAGTTCCGACGAGCCTTATGATTCAGCCAAATCTAATCAAGCCGATAGTATAAACGAAAAAGGCAGAGATAAGTAAAGTAAGAAAAAATAATGTAAGAAAGAAAGGAAAAATAAAAAGTCACAATTGTTGATGAAATCGATAGATTAACAGGTTGTTGATTCGACTTCAAGAGTGAAAAACGGTTTGACACTGTGCTGAATTATCATCAAAACCACTGACTCGGGGTCACCTAGAATTATTGTCCAGAGAAATCAAATGTATTCCTAACAAACAACATCACTTTTGCAAAGATTCTAAGTGATATAAAAGAATGAGAAAGAAGAATGCGACTTAAATATTTTTTCTACTAGGAGATGGTAGGTAGCGATGTGGAAGAGGAAAATGGAGAAGATATAGGGTGGGATGAATTAAAGAAAGCAAGCAATTTTACGCCACAGGCAGGAAGAGATAAATGGTTAGATATGTATATTTAAGTAGTGAGAGAAGGCATATTAAGAGGTCTCAAGAAGAAGATTGATTGGAATATAACCAAAGATGAAAGTAAGGCATTACAGAAACTTCTGGATGATGACAGTATTGTAATTAGACCAGCAGACAAGGGGTCAGGGATTGTGGTATTGGACGCAAGTGCGTATGTAGAAATTATTGAGAATGAGTTAAAGGATAGTGGCGTTTATGCTCAAGCTATTGGGAACCTGACAAATGAATTACACGCAAAAGTGAAGAAGCTTGTAAATAGAATGTACAGAGAAGGAACAATGTCAAAGCAAATGAAACAATATTTAATTTTGGAAGAACTGGAAAGGTTAAAGGGAATCCAAAAACTCACAAAGAAGGCAATCCATTTCGTACCATTGTGAGTGGCATCAATACGCCTATAGGGAGAAAAGCAGAAATCGCAGAAAAAGAACTGGAATAATTTGTTGTTAACAGTCCGAGTTACATAAGGGAAACAACAGACTTTTCTGAACCAGATCAAGGATATTAAAGATGTACCAAAAGACACAATATTTTTCTGCTTTGATGTATGCAAGTTATATCCGTCTATTCCAAAAGAGGAAGGTATTGATGCGTGTCGCGAAGCACTGAGTAATAGAACAACAGCACTTGTTCCAGATGAACAGGTACTTGAGATGATTAAGTTGGTATTAGAAAACAATAACTTTGCGTTCAATGGCAATAATTGTATCCAAGTTGATTGGACCGCGATTGGATCAAGGCTGGGGAAAAATTATGCGTGTACATATGGGTGCAAATGTGACGAGAGCCTGTTAAGAGTTTCCAGAAAATCCATTACTTTATAAACGATTTATAGATGATGGCACTGGAATATGGACAACGGGTCGTGAAAAGCTGGAAGAATTTCTACAACATGCAAATAACATTAATCCAAAAATCAAAGTTACCCTCAGATATAGTTTTGAAAAGAAAGAGTATTTGGACACATGGGTAGAATTAAAATATGGAAAATTAGAAGCAGACCTTTACTGCAAAGAAACAGACAAACATCTTTATGTACATATCAATTCAGATCATCCAACACACACTAAAACAGCTATACCATATTGACTCGGTTTACGGATTAAAAGCATTTGCAGTCAAGAGAAAAAATATGAAAAACAAAAGCAAGAATTGATGATTAATCTGATGAATAGAGGATATAAAAAGGCATTAATTTCGAAGGACTTAAGGAAACAGGATCAACAGGTATACAGCATTAAATAAAACAAACGATAAACACAAAAAATCAGAGTTCCCTTGGTTGTTCAAGCCTCTTCCCTGATATTTCTGAGATTTCGAGATCACGCATGCATTTACTTTACAAATCCAAGAGAATAAAACATATATTTGAAAAACTACCTCTGGTTTCATATAGACGTGGTAGAAACCAAGGAAATATCCTTATACACGGAAAATTAAATAAGGTATTGGGGGCAAAGGATAAGAATTTGAATTACGCATGTGGGAAAGACAAATGCGCTATTTGCAAACATTATCAACAGACCGATCAATTTCAATCGACAGACATTCAACGTTAAAAAAGGTGGAAAATGTGACACTAGAAATTTAATGCAATCAAGGGAAATATGTGGAACGATCGCTACGGATACGGATTCGAGGACACATGTGGGATATCCAGGCTGCAAGAGACAAACCAGTTACTAACCACTTTAACCAGAGAGGGCATTCGGTAGATGACTTGCGTGTCTGTATAATAGAAAAAAGTAAATGACAAAAGCACTATGTACAGAAGGACAAGAGAAGAATTATGGATTGAGGCAGTCACACCTTCGGGACTAAACAGGAAAACAAAATAGATAATTACATATCTACCCAAAAATGGACTAATACGATGATATAATAAACAGAAAATGATATATATAATGAACAGAATACTAGTATAATGATGTACTTAAAGTAACTATTTAGCCATAATATTATTTGATATCTAAGTATTTAAATATATCGTATTATAAAGATAATAATTTAATGTTCCATGTCTA
Source organism: Cyrtodaria siliqua (assembly GCA_037043455.1). Classification (NCBI taxonomy): domain Eukaryota; kingdom Metazoa; phylum Mollusca; class Bivalvia; order Adapedonta; family Hiatellidae; genus Cyrtodaria; species Cyrtodaria siliqua. The sequence goes on from JAWPHD010011304.1 coordinate 24,195, forward strand.
TGTATTAGTAAGATAAACATTAGTTTAATACAGAAAGTAGGATATTTGTATTTTTACTATAGAGAAATATATATTTTGTGTATTTTAAATGCCTTTATACGACAGTATGGTAACACCATACAAACAAACCAAAAACAAAAACCTTTCAAATTTTCAGTATCTTAACTTTTATAATTGAGTTTTGGCGCTATTCTAGTAACGGCATTTCAGCATAATAATTAAATAAATTCGTGATGTCACGACGTCATAGCGACGTCGTGAAACATTTGTGTTAGGATTGTCAATATGTAGCAAGTCGGATGTTACTTAGATTTTCTTAATTATTGTGTAACCTTGAAAACGGTGGGTGAATCCGAATGAAACGTTGGATTAAAATGTAAAACAGAGAACTGAGTGTTATCAATTCATCCATTATTTAATTTTGGATTTATAAACTTAATATCTTCTGGGGCCTGGGAGTTTTCCTGATAAAATATTCCGTTCCTTGAATTGTTGAAAAACAACAACAGTCCTTCAAATTGTTAAAAAAAAATAATCCGGCCTTCTCTCCGATTCGTCGAAAAAAATAATCTGGCTGTGAGTCCAATTAGAGGAAATAATAATATGGCTCCCTTTTCAGTCTATGACAAATGTAGATCTACTCCATCAGCCACTGGATTCAACATGGATAAGTTAATCACAATCTGGATACATCCACAACTTCTGCTCTGAAGTTATCGAAATCTCCAATTGAAATGAGTCTAGAAGACAGTGATGGTATTCATGGTTGTAATTAAGAAATAAATTACACACATCGAAACCGCGGGCCTACGGCCCTTGGTATCGATTGGTCTTCAAGTTCCGCTCACCAGGTATTGATCTGGGACAATATAAAACCCCTGGAAATATTTTATTTTTTATCTGACATGGATTTTTATGAATTTTATACAAGTATTTTCGAGAGATTGAACATAATACAAACATATTCTCACAACTTACATTGTACGTCCATCTCTCAGTACCAAAGGAAGAAAATATGCAGCTTTATCGTGTTTCAAACAAGTTTTTGATGTTTGAACGTAACGTTGCCTTAAAATAATTATACTATGTGGACTTGCTATGAAGTTTGTGAAGCACTAATCTTCCTATCAGATAATATTTTCGTCAGGTATGGTACCACCGTTTATAGACAAATTGTTGGTATCCCTATGGGTACGAACTGTGCACCAGTTGTCGCAGATTTGTTTTTATTTTGCTATGAAAGGGATTTGATGTTGAGTCTTTCACCAGATACCCAGGCAGATGTTATTGAAGCTTTTAATGACACCTCTCGGTATCTGGATGACATACTGAACATTGACAACCCTTTCTTTTCAACTATGGTTGATAATATTTATCCTAAAGAACTTCAGCTTAATAAAGCTAATATATCTGATAATAACGCTTCTTTTCTTGATTTAGATCTCTCGATTGAAAATGGTGAAATAATTAACAAAATCTATGACAAGAGAGATGATTTTAATTTTGACATTGTTAATTACCCCCACTTGGATGGGGATGTTCCCCGAGCAACTTGTTATGGGGTGTATGTGTCTGAACTTATTCGTTTTTCAAGAGCTTGTATTCGAGTTGAGGACTTTAATATTCGTAATCTTTGTATAACTAAAAAGCTACTCAATCAGGGTTACCGTTACCATAAACTTCGTAAAACCTTTGCAACATTTTATTATCGTAACCCTGATCTTCTTTCCAAATATAAAAGTAATTTAAGGACTCTTCTGCGACAAGGACTATCACAACCTGACTTCTATGGTGATGTGATTTATAAACTTCGTAAGATTCTTGGTCATGATCACTTTCATACTATCTTTGTTAAACTTGTTAAAAAGTTTGTCAAAAGAGGTTATGACCCTATCATTTTGCAACGTACTGCTTGCTTGGTGGTGGACCCTTTTACAGTTCGCCACTATGCTTTCCTCTTTAATTGTACGATGACCGGACAGGCTGTGGACCCTATGATGACGCCTACCTAAAGCCCATTGGGACGGTGGCGTTTGATGTTTTGTCTATGATCTTTCTTGTCGAGCCCTTAATGGTTTATTCTCTTGTTGCTCTGGCTTCTGCCAAGTCATTGAGTACCTTCATTGTGGCTTTCTAGGCTATTGTTTTTTGTATTATATTTACACGAGCATATTTGTGTTTTACTTATATTGCCTATTGATGCTGCCTTGTTGGTTAGAGATCAGATCATGGCGGGGATTTCTTTATTTACACTGTCCTGTTTTAATGGGATGACAGTAGGGTAAGTGTGAGGTTTGGTGCACCCTAGAACCGGTTTAAACCCCCAGTGGCCTTTGTTGCCACTGACCGTTCCAAGGCGGTAGCCCTATTGTCAACCCTTTTGTGTTTGTGATGTCGTTTGCATTTTTTATTACTTTTGCCTTCTCGTTTGTCTGTTTGCGTGTTTGTTTTTGTGTTTTGTGGTTGACTGTCGTCCTTGAATGCTGCTTTCCCTGTCCGATATTTTTGTCTTTCTTTAGTCGTTGTTTTGGATGTTTTTCTACTTTTAAAATGACGTTCTAACGGTTGAAGGACGTGACGTCAGAGCCTCGGAGGTCTATATAGCTTTTTTAAAAATTCATCAGTAGCCAATCAGCATTTAGTATTTTCATAAACCATGTTAGATAACATGTTATGTACGTAGGTCATGGTAGTAATACATGGCCCTGGCGGTAGTGAATGTGTTGTATTAAGTGTTATAAAGTGGTCATGTTAATAATTTGGTATACATTGGTCATGGTAGTAATAAATATGATATTCATATAAAGTCATGGTTATAATTAATCTGTTATACATACGTCATGGTTGTAATAAGGCCATTCTTTTTTGATAATTCACGAAACGACAAAACGATATTAGGTATTTTATATTTCCGTTAGGAATTTGATAGTTTTTTGATTGTTTTTTTAACGTCCTCCCAGATTTTAATAGAATATTTCATTCTCTTCCTTTCAATAAAAGTGGGGCGTCCGTGGCCGAGTGGTTTACGTCTCTGACTTGAAATCTCTTGCCCCTCACCGCTGTAAGTTCGATTCCTCAGGGACCTAGGAATCTTTATGTGAGGAAGCTATCCAGATGGCTTGCGGAACGTAGGTGGTTCTACCCAGGTGCCCTCCCCCCCCCCCCCCCCCCCGTGCACGAAAATTGCCCAGAGGGGCACCTGGGGTCTTCCTCCACCAATGGAAGCTGGAAAGTCGCCATATGACCTTAGCTGTTGGTGCGACTATAAAATCCAATTCAATCAATTCAATCCTTTCAATAAAATAATTAAAAATTGCATTTCCAAATTTTTATTTTTATTTCCCCCTCCTCTTACAGCAATTCTCTGTCTTGATGGCTCTTAAAACGAATAATACAAAAATAATGGCCTAAATGTGATATACATTGGTCATGGTAGTATGCAAATATTGCAATACTGTGATGGTGACAGTGACTATTTTTCAACCTTCTGAGGCAATTTGTTTTATTATACTGAAAAATATGTTTGAAAAAGATATTCGGTTCTACTCAATATTTCTTTGAAATAAAACATGAGAAAACATTGTTACTTCTCTGTGTTCAAAGTCGCTATTCTCAGCAAGCACCTAGAAAATAAATTCTGTGGATGGTTCTTCCTGTGAGCTTTTGGAATCTTTAGCCGAGAACTCATGAGTAAACTTTTCATATCATCTTAAAAAAGTTGTTCAAACTGAGTGCACCATTTTAGTAAGGATTCACTGATTTTCATTTGCGCTAACATACGCTGTTCAGTATAGGCTATCCCAATAGATATAAACCTGCCTTGACTTCACAATCATAAGACAGTACAACATATACTGGGGTGACATCACAAAAACGATTACCATTCAGTGACGTCACTACACGGATACATTACAAGCGATATCAGAAATTATAAAAATGGAGAAATAACATTGAAATTTAACGTGGGTGTTTGACATGAGGTATATTATTAATACATGTGGTATACAGTGATCATGGTAGTAATACATGTGGTATCAGTGGTCATGGTAGTAAGTAATATACATAGCTCATGGTAGTAATACATGGGGTATTGTTATTGTTGGCGCTAAGGTTTGAAATGTAGTAGCCGAAGTTTTTGAAAATATACTCAAATTTAATAAAATATTCCAATAAAATGCAAACACATACTACCTTTAAAGATCATTTCTGAAGAGTAAGTAGCCAATGTCTATTTTGCTCATGGTAGTAATAAATGGGGTATTCCAGTCCATAGTAGTTATAAATGGGGTATTCCATGGTCATGGTAGTAATAAATGGGGTATTCCAGTTCATGGTAGTAATAAATGGGGTATTCCAGTCCATGGTAGTAATAAATGGGGTATTCCAGTCCATGGTAGTAATACATGGGGTATTCCAGTCCATGGTAGTAATAAATGGGGTATTCCATGGTCATAGTAGTAATAAATTGGATATTCCATGGTCATGGTAGTAATGAATGGGGTATTCCAGTCCATGGTAGTAATAAATGGGGTATTCCATGGTCATAGTAGTAATAAATGGGATATTCCATGGTCATAGTAGTAATAAATGGGGTATTCCAGTCCATGGTAGTAATAAATGGGGTATTCAATGGTCATAGTAGTAATAAATGGGATATTCCATGGTCATAGTAGTAATAAATGGGGTATTCCAGTCCATGGTAGTAATAAATGGGGTATTCCATGGTCATAGTAGTAATAAATGGGATATTCCATGGTCATGGTAGTAATGAATGGGGTATTCCATGGCCATGGTAGTAATAAATTGGGTATTCCATGGTCATGGTAGTAATGAATGGGGTATTCCATGGTCATGGTAGTAATGAATGGGGTATTCCATGGTCATGGTAGTAATAAATGGGGTATTCCAGTCCATGGTAGTAATAAATGGGGTATTCCATGGTCATGGTAGTAATAAATGGGGTATTCCAGTCCATGGTAGTAATAAATGGGGTATTCCATGGTCATAGTAGTAATAAATGGGATATTCCATGGTCATGGTAGTAAAGAATGGGGTATTCCAGTCCATGGTAGTAATAAATGGGGTATTCCATGATCATAGTAGTAATAAATGGGGTATTCCATGGTCATAGTAGTAATAAATGGGATATTCCATGGTCATAGTAGTAATAAATGGGATATTCCATGGTCATAGTAGTAATACATGGGATATTCCATGGTCATGGTTGAAATGAATGTGGTATTTAGTCTTAGTAGTCTTGGTAGTATTAAATGTGATATACAGTGGTCATGGTATTAATACTTGTGATATACAGTGGTCATGATAGTAAAAAATGTGGTATAGAGTGGCCATGATAGTAATATATGTGATGTACTTTGGACATGTTAGTAAGCAAGGTGGTATACAGTGGTCATGGTGGTAATAAATGTGGTATACAGTAGTCATGGTGGTAATAAATGTGGTATACAGTAGTCATGGTGGTAATAAATGTGGTATACAGTAGTCATGGTGGTAATAAATGTGGTATACTACTGTTTATTATATGTGCATGGTCATGGTAGTATTACAATACAAAGGTCCTGGTACTTGTGCGATGGATATGTGACATTTTGTGAATTATTCACAAAGTCAATATCATCAACAAGTAAGTGGACTTAAGAAGCAGCTTCAGCTACATGCAATGCCAGGTTGCAGACAAAGCTATGCGCTATATGACAGTGTCAATAAGAATGGTATGGAATATGGTAGACATGCCCAGTACAAAAAATCCCCCACACCACCAAACAAAACATCAAATCATTACATAATATTTACAATTCACACATTGCAATATCTGTGAAAAGCGAGATTAATATTTTATTTGACGACGTAGAAAATTTGAACAGGTAAATTAATCCGCAGGTAAATGTATTTATCAATTATCTGGCAATAGTTGTGCATTTCAGATTCACCTTATTTCCCCTAGTGTCTGCTAGTATCCACGCTTTACTGAAATTTATTATTACTTTACAATCACATATTGAAATCTGAAACCAGGATGTTAAAGTCGGAATAGGGACATAACTTTGCTTAAATGCAAAGCAGAGTTATGGAACATGTGTCTACTAGTACCCTTGATATTTCAAGATTTACTGAAGTTTTGATGATGTACGAAACCCCCAGTAGCCTCTTTTGCCACTGGCCGTTCCAAGGCGGTAGCCCTATTGTCAACCCTTTTGTGTTTGTGATGTCTTATTTGGTTTTTTATTCATCTTTAAAGTTGTTCATTGTTTCTGTGTGTGTTTGTGTGGACTTATATAGAATATATTCGTCCCTCGGGTTTTCTGGTCGTACCCTAGATTAGTTTTCTCTTTGGCTGCAGCTGTTGAGGTTGTTCAGTACAATTCTGGATACATCCTGAGATGTTTCTTATTGTATATTTTATATAGCTTTACAACAACATATGAGTGTTTCTTTTGTTATTTTCTCCGGATGTGCACTTTATTCCTTTTGATGGGTTGTAGTTTTGTTTACACTGTATTGTCTATTTAGGCTTTGAAGACAGGATAATAGCGAGGTTTGTGTACACATAAAATCGATTCAAGCTAACCCATTATGCCTTATTTCCTACTGACCGTTCCAAGTAACCCTGTCTTCACCACCCTTTATGTTGTATTTTGTATTTTTCATTGTACATTTAATTAAATATTGCTCCTTGTTTGCAGTACAGTGCGGACCTGCGATGCCATTGCGTTTGGACGCTGTGGTTTCTATAGGACCCTATATCTCATTTTTGTCCAAAAAAAGATTAACCAGAAAATCAAAGTAAGAAAGGGACCACAGTTTTGCGTAAATTCAATACAGAGCTATGGACCATGTGTCTACCAGTGTCCTTGATGGTACTGACGACATATTTCAAGCTTCACTGAATAATTGACAAATTAGATGTGGAATTGATGGAATAGGACCTAGAATTCTTAAATAGAGTGTGGACCATATAGTTTATGCTATTGCACATATAATAAACAGTAGTATACATTATGGAATATTCCCCGATTCTCTTAAAAAAGCATTTGTTATTCCCAATTATTAAAACTGGGGATAGAACCGACCCGAACAATTGTAGACCAATTTCTATTCTTCCGACCATTTCAAAAGTTTTCGAACGTCACATAGCGACCCAATTACATAAATATTTTCAAACTACTGATCTATTACAAATGACACACTCAGGATTCAGAAAATTGCACTCCTGTCAAACTGCTTTAACAAGGCTAATTGATTCATGGTTAAAAGACATAGATTCTGGAAAATATGTTGGAGTAATATTTCTCGACTTAAAACACGCATTTGATCTTGTGGATCATCAAATTCTATTGTATAAACTTAAATTATATCATTTCTCAGACTAAACCATTAAAATTTTTAGATCATATTTAAGTAATCGCAAGCAAAGAATGAAGGTAAAATGGTCAGTTTTCTGAGGAAATGATAATAAAAGCAGGTGTTCCTCAGGGCTCCATACTAGGCCCTCTTCTATTTCTCCTGTATATTAATGAGATATCAATATCACCAAATGCAATAAATATCGATCTGTATGCAGATGACTCTGCTCTCTATGAATCTGATCATAATATAGATCCGATCGAAAAAAAATACAGGAAAATAAAGAAAAATGAAGAAAATAATTTATAACGCTTACATTATGTCATCGTCTGACTATTGTTGCACTATTTGGGGAAAGGGAGTTAACTCGAAAGCTGAAATCTTGAAAATAACAAAAATTCAAAAAAGGGCAGCACGAATAATACTGAATGAAGACTTATATACTAATTCAAAGTTAATGTTTAAAACACTGGGATGGCTATCATTCGAAAACCGATGTCTATATCATATAGGAATATTAGTTTTTAAATGTAAAAGTGAAGTAGCACTAAAATACCTTTCAGATCTAATTAGCTTCTCCCATAATGAAAATTATATATTCCATTAAGCGAAAAGATCTTGTTCCACTGAAACATCGAATAAACTCTTTTAAAGATTCTTTCAGCTATAACAGTACAATAGTATGAAATACAATTCCTTTACATATACGTAACATCAATAGCCTTAATTCGCATAAATACAATTTAAATCAGGATATAAACTAGCTGATATTACTATATAATTATGTCGCTGTTGGGTTGTTGTTATTTTTTTATTTTATTTTTTCCTTGAGTGAAACTGGCACTATATTCATGTAATTGCTTAAATATCCTTCATATATGACACTATGGATATCTTGATTATGAATTAAGAATATTATAAATGTATTAACCAAAGAGTTTTTGTCGGATTTGTAGTATTGTTGGTTGTGTATATGGATGTTTGCGTGTGTGCGCATGAGTATGAATGTGTTTATACGTATTTATAACTTTTATACATGTAGCATTATTGTTCGAAGGCCACATTGAAAATAAGTGTATGTATATTGTAACTTAATGTGTTTTAACCTTCATTAAATAAATAAATTATTATTAATATTATTATTATTATTATTATTATTGCCTTTAACCGCACAATTAAATTACTTAGCATTTTTGTTTACACACGAGTGCTCCAAATGTGACAACAGTCACGGAGTTTAGTCAGAATGGTCAGTGGGACACAATGTTGTTGACATGTGGATGTAAGAATGGTCGGTGGGACACAATATTGATGACATGTGGTATCATGTCAGAATGGTCACTGGAACACAACATAGTTGACAGGTGGGATCATGTCAGAATGGTCAGTGGGACACAATATTTTTGACATGTGGGATCAGGTCAGAATGGTCGGTGGGACACAATATTGTTGCACATGTGGAATCATGTCAGAATGGTCAGTGGGACACAATATTGTTGACATGTGGGATCATTTCAGAATGGTCAGTTGGACACAATATTTTTGACATGTGGGATCATGTCAGAATGGTCGGTGGGACACAATATTGTTGACATGTGGGATCATGTCAGAATGGTCAGTTGGACACAATATTTTTGACATGTGGGATCATGTCAGAATGGTTGGTGGGACACAATATTGTTGACATGTGGGATCATGTCAGAATGGTCGGTGGGACACAATATTGTTGACATGCGGGATCATGACTGTGACAGAATGGTCAGTGGGACACAATATTGTTGACATGTGGGATCATGTCAGAATGGTCGGTGGTACACAGTATTGTTGACATGTGGGATCATGTCAGAATTGTCAGTGGGACATAATATTGTTGACATGTGGGATCATGTCAGAATGGTCGGTGGGACACAATATTGTTGACATGCGGGATCATGTCAGAATGGTCGGTGGGACACAATATTGTTGACATGTGGGATCCTGTCAGAATGGTCGATGGGACACAATATTGTTGACATGTGGGATCATGTCAGAATGATCGGTGGGACACAATATTGTTGACATGTGGGGTCATGTCAGAATGGTCAGTGGGACACAATATTGTTGACATGTGGGATCATGTCAGAATGGTCAGTGGGACACAATATTATTGACATGTGGGACTATGACTGTGTCAGAATGATCGGTGGGACACAATATTGTTGACATGTGGGATCATGTAAGAATGGTCGGTGGGACACAATATTGATGACATGTGGGATCATGTCAGAATGGTCACTGGAACACAACATTGTTGACAGGTGGGATCATGTCAGAATGGTCAGTGGGACACAATATTGATGACATGTGGGATCATGTCAGAATGGTCAGTTGGACACACTATTTTTGACATGTGGGGTCATGTCAGAATGGTCGGTGGGACATAATATTGTTGACATGTGGGATTATGTCAGAATGGTCAGTTGGACACAATATTTTTGACATGTCAGAATGGTCAGTGTTGACATTGTTGACATTTGGGACTATGACTGTGTCAGAATGATCGGTGGGACACAATATTGTTGACATGTGGGATCATGTAAGAATGGTCGGTGGGACACAATATTGATGACATGTGGGATCATGTCAGAATGGTCACTGGAACACAACATTGTTGACAGGTGGGATCATGTCAGAATGGTCAGTGGGACACAATATTGTTGACATGTGGGATCATGTCAGAATGGTCAGTTGGACACACTATTTTTGACATGTGGGGTCATGTCAGAATGGTCGGTGGGACATAATATTGTTGAGATGTGGGATCATGTCAGAATGGTCAGTTGGACACAATATTTTTGACATGTCAGAATGGTCAGTGTTGACATATTGTTGACATTTGGGACTATGACTGTGTCAGAATGATCGGTGGGACACAATATTGTTGACATGTGGGATCATGTAAGAATGGTCGGTGGGACACAATATTGATGACATGTGGGATCATGTCAGAATGGTCACTGGAACACAACATAGTTGACAGGTGGGATCATGTCAGAATGGTCAGTGGGACACAATATTGTTGACATGCGGGATCATGTCAGAATGGTCGGTGGGACACAATATTGTTGACATTCGGGATCATGTCAGAATGGTCGGTGGGAAACAATATTGTTGACATGTGGGATCCTGTCAGAATGGTCGACAATATTGTTGACATGTGGGATCATGTCAGAATGGTCAGTGGGACACAATATTGTTGACATGTGGGACCATGTCAGAATTGTCAGTGGGACACAATATTGTTGACATGTGGGACCATGTCAGAATGGTCGGTGGGACACAATATTGTTGACATGTGTGATATGCACTAGAATGCGTGTACATTAGACAAATTTACTAGTTATTAAATTTAGTATTGATTCCGTTTGGAAATCGGGTATTAAGTTTTTCAATCCATTTGCTTTCCTTAGAGCTACAGAGTCTGTATTTTAACTGGTAATGACTCATGAATATGAATGAGTCACGTGTGAAGTAATTTCGACGAACACCCCAATATACGGTATTTAAGGCAGAAATCGATGCGTAAACTATCACATTTTTTATTTAGCCTTCGTAAAGATAACATCGATAAATATACGGCTTCAGAATATATATGATAAAAAAGTACTTGCCCGGAACAGCTGTTGAGCTTTTAAGTTTATACGTTTAACAACTAGACCACGGCTATTGGTATGTTCTAGCATTATTAACACTAAATAAGCATTACGTAATAACTAGTGCACACACAAACTCATCAAACGCTAAATAACAAGTCGAGATATGATTGTTTTGAGGCTGAATATTAGTTTCGTATTTATAGCATATAGTATTACATCAGACAATGTTAATTTACACGTCCGACAAGATGTGCTATATATTTATGGATTCATCTGGAGTTGTTTTCAAATATGTTAAGTTATTTTGCCTCATAATAAATGGTAGTTTGTATACCATTTTCCCAAGAAGCGTTATAGCTCAGTGGATAGAGCATCTGACTTTAATACAGAAGGTCGTGTGTTCGAGTCCCGAAAGAGGCATTTTTTTTCTTTCTGTAAATTATAATATTACCTGTGTACAGGTACGATGTGGACTGATCGGTGTCTTAACAATAAATGATGTCCTGCGTTATATTTGCTCGCTTAAATATCCGATTTCGACATGAGCTGGTGAACATGAAGTTAAAACTAAAGACACGCCTACAAAGAAGAAATAGATTGATATAGAGACTCTGTAGCTTTAATCACCCTGTACGCATTTCCTTCACCATAATCCTCTCCAATATAATGACCTGTACATCAGATACAGTGACCAGTTTATCCAAAATGTTTGTTTATCGGTTTATCTGTGAGAAGGCGCACATCTCGTAGATGCTCTACAATTCTTTCATCTAACTGTCTCTCTGTTTCACCAATATATATGAAGGTTTGGCTATCGGGTCGAGACTAGGAAGGAATTTTGCACGTGTTATATGAGGTCGTGAGATGAAAAGCTTCATGCGTTTATAGAAGAGTGGAGAAGATGGATGGGAACATCTTTCTCGAAAAAAAGAAGTTACAAAAGGATAAGAACAAACGTGTTCCTTTAGTGTTGACGTTTAGCCAAATTAGACATATAGTTTAAAAAACATCAACATATTACACCATTCTGAAAGATTAAAAAAGGTATTTGATACATCGCCATTAATTGCTTACAGAAGAGATAAAAATATATGTGATACTTTGGTGTATAGTAAAACAAATAAATCAAAATATAGTGTATGTCCAATTCTTTTCACTGAGGACATACACGACACGGTCAGATCAAACACGTTTAAGGTAGTCAAAGATGTTAATTGTAAGATAAGGAATATAATTTATGGTATTTTATGTAAAAGGTTTACTATACCAATATATGTTGATTAAACAGAGAGACAGTTAGATGAAATAACTGTAGAGCATCTACAAGATGTGTACCTTCTCAAAGATAAACCGATAAAAAACATTTTGGAGAAACTGGTCACAATTTATCAGATGTACAGGTCATTATATTGGAGAGGACATATGGTGAAGGAAAGGCATACGGGGCGATTAAAAAAGCAAATGGATTGAAAAACCTAATACACGATTTTCAAACGGAGTCAATTCTAAATTCAATTACTAGGGAATTTGTCTAATTTACACTCATGCTAGTGCGCCGTTTCTTACGGTGTCCGGTTGGGGCCAGATACACAATGCGACGCCCGACAACGCGACATCGCGATACGACAGTGCGACATTGCTATACGACAACTCGACAATACGATACGACATCGCGACATTGCGATATGACATCGCGAGAATTATGTCGTGATGTCGTATCGCAATGTTGCAATGTCGTATCGCGATGTCGCGATGTCGCATTGTCGGGCGTCGCATTGTCGTGCACGACAACGCGACATTATGTCGTATTGTCGTAATGTCGCCCACGACAATGCGACATTCTTTCTTTCAATTGTCGTAATGTCGCAAACGACATTGTCGCCAACGACGCACGACATCGCGACGCGCGACATTTTGCTTATAATGTCGTCCGTCGCGCACGACATTGTCGCCAACGACGCACGACATTTTGCTTATAATGTCGCGATGTCGCCTTGCCGGAACTACTTTTTCTTATAAAGTCGCTCCGTCGCCGGCGATGCACGACATTTTGCTTATAATGCGTCGTAATGTCGCATTGTCGTGCGCGACAATGCGACGCCCGACAACGCGACATCGCGATACGACATCGCGACATCGCGACATTGCGATACGACATCACGACATAATTGTCGCGATGTCGTATCGCAATGTCGCGATGTCGTGTCGCAATGTCGCGTTGTCGTATCGCAATGTCGCATTGTCGTATCGCGATGTCGCGTTGTCCAGCGTTGTCGCCCACGACACTACGACATTGTATCTGGCCCCAACCGGACTCCGTAGTTTCTTGATTATATATTTTCTGTATAAAATGAGCTGATAGAGATTATCAGTTAAGATATATATTGACGTCGTAAGGACATGTATAATTTGACGTTGATGACGTCAATGATTTGTTGAAATGACTGGCAATTAAGGTATATAATTATATATGTATATACAACATTGTTGTCAACATCATTATTTTATGTTCATGCTATGGTAAGAGCAAACATATAGGCTGTAAAATAAATTCATTTTTCTGAAGAAGGTCAGGGGACCGAACATTTGAGAAGCAGAGTTGTTTTCGCTAAATTAATGTATATAAATTCCCTGCAATGGTATATAAATGGAATATATACTGGAATATGTACATTACTATATATTATCCAATTTGTGGTCTTTATAGATTTTGTTGTTAATAAAGTGCCGTTGTATTATTTTCCGTAACTGGATCCTGCCAATAAGAAACTATAATACACGTTTATAAATAGTTATGTATATCAGATGTCTCTCCAAGTGTATATTTTGTCAAATGAATTAGCGGATGCTGAAGCCCCGTGTTCTTGGGGAGACGCACGTATCCGTTTGATGTCATTGCTTTCATCTTAGATATCGCCTCATCCAGTTGTCTGGAAACTCTCTCTCTCTCTCTCTCTCTCTCTCTCTCTCTCTCTCTCTCATCGTTTGAATTAACATATCACATATCGTGTGAATTAACGTACCACGTAGTTCGCGTTCTGTCAACAGTCTAGCTGTTTATCTTTGCACCGACAGACATAGCGTTCTTTCACTGATACACATCATTTTATTGCCTTTTACAAATTATCATCACATAAAATCAGCAAACAAAGTTGTGTTTTGGGTAAATATGGGCTCATAAAATGGAAGTTTGTCTATTATCAATAATACGCTTGGCGCATATATCCGTTTATATTGCTCTTGAATGGCATCTGTTGACGTATTGTTTTCTGGGACTTTTAATGACCTCGCAAGGAATATCATTAATCTGTCCTTTTTATGCTTCTTAGACAAATGAACTGTTTAAAAGTGTGACAGTTATTTTAATAGTATTCAATTAAGCAGTGGTGTGCGAGAAATGCTATGTGCGCGCTAATGAAACTTAAATTAAATAGCTTAATCTACGAGTACAGTCCTTTAACGATGTCTGGTGGGTCATGACTAGTATATCTGGGAATACAACATAAACAAATTGGGTGAAGGCGAAGGCGTGTTATATTAAACAAGAAAACTGTGATAAAGAACATTCGAACATGAACACTTTTGTTTCCAAATAATAGACATTAAAGTGAATCTATAGGTGCCGTCTAGATTAAGTATAAGAGTATAAGGCTTCATATACTTATTAAACTATGTTGTATTTTCGTTGCATTGTACGGAAATAAAATCGAGGCGCGCCAGACACTATGTTGTTCAATTAAGAAAACTTCCTAACTTATAATACGAGGTCGTTTGTTCCGCGATTTTATAAATTAATGTTAAGTTTTGAAAACATCAATTCCTTGTTGGTTTATCTATAAACGGAGTGTATTCGTTTATATTTTTAGCCGACCTTTAAACTAAGCCTTTATATAGTATAAAATATGCAAATCTAATTAATTTCAACTATCTAATATAAATAAAATAATGAATACAATAACTACATATTGAGAACATATAAAAACAATATATTAAGACCATATATGTGTAATGCCAGTTGTGTTTGTATCGCGATATAATGGTTTGTTAATTGAAGGGCTATAACTATTGTGTTACAGGTCCGACTAGGCTGGTTTCGAATTCGTCTAAGCTTTCATTAATATTAACAACGTGATACAGTTTGCTAAAGATCATATGAAAAATAAAGGGGCTGGAGTGTAGACACGAAAAAATATAGCAGTTTTCATTAATTCAAGTGTCATAACTCTAGTGTTTCTGGTCAGATCTTGCTGGTTGTCGAATTGTTCCGAACTTTACTTATATTAACAATCTGGTAAAGTTTGAAAAAGATCGGATGAAAAATGAAAATGCTACTGCGCTGGAACAAAAAAAGTTAACAGACGGACGGACCAAGTAGAGCTAAAAAATAATTATGTACAAAAAATGTATTAGCGGATGCTATGTTGAACGTTTTATTAAAATGATAATACACAGACGTCTTTTAGCCAGATGCTAGTTTTAAGAGTAATGATTTCCTTCAATTTATATTACCGAAACAGTTTGTTTTTGATATATAGTTATGTCATAGTATTAAAGGCTTTTCGGACAGACGCTTTCTAATGTTCCATACCTTTCAAAGCGGCATTCAAATATCCATTGACACGAATATCTTCGCGCAATAAGGAACAGCTTACCTTGTTAAGTAACTCCTATAATTCGCGGAAATAAATATGATCACACGTAAGGCTATGTAAAACGTTATTGTCTAAATGCGTAAATTTACGGAAAACGCATTCGCAACATCTCGATAACGGTATTGTTTATTTCTGTTTAAACTGAAATAAAAGTTTCAGTCGGAGAATCGGAATGGTTAAAAAACCCGAAAAAAAACAACAACTAAAAAATAAAAATAAATATCCATCCTTATCGAGATTTGAACTCGTGACTTTTGAATCCCGAAGAGGGCGCCCTACCACTGAACCACAATATCGGTTTGGCATACACCAACCTTTTTATAATATATAGATATACTCTAGTATAGAATATTTTCACAAAAGATGTACTCGACGCTATTAACATTACTCAACAATATTAAGTATAGCCATTAATGACGTGTACATGAAACGACCTTTCTCTTATGATGTATCCGTTTCCATAATAACAGAAGTTTAGCCCCTACCCTATTTTTTCTCGGGAAGATATAATTTTATTTTTTTTATAAATTATATTTACTTTCCTTTTTATTATAATTACACTGAACAAAATTGCTAAGTATCAACTTTTGTATCTTAACTAATTTTCTTATTTTAAATATATTTTAGAATAGATATATGATAAGTATTTTGTTTTGACCCATAGTTTGTAAAACATTTATTTTTTGTTTAAATTGTTACATCTTTTGAGAGTTACCCTCCCTTTATATGAAAACATGAAATGTACTGATAAAACACATAACATTAGTCAAAGATCACTTGAAGATATAAAATTCTTAAAATTGGTATGAAATAATAGAAAAAAACATAAAAATTTGACCCATTTATCGCAGATTTTCCGTCTATAAAAAAATGAAATATGGATAATCTTAAATTACCTCCCTTTACATTGAATATTGTTTGAAATTGAAGTAACTGTAATTCAGCATTAACATTAAATATTTCGAAAATTTCTTTTGCAAACGCATTTGTAGTGGTAATGCTAGTAAAACCTGATGTCAAAAGAATTTTAACTGGTATATTTTAGAATTAGGAACATCGAAAGCTTCACTAATTCGAAGTACTTAACTTATTTCTAAGAAAACACATTGACTTAAAAGTTTCAAAATATTTTCATGCAATCAGAGCAGACGATTTTGCAGTTTAACCGTATCTCTAATCAAGCTCAAAATACATAAAACAATGAGAATATTATTGACATATTCTTAGGTTTATACTTAGCAATTTGGTTTAGTATATAAGTGTCTATACTATTAAAATACGTATCTCATAATATACTACTACAATAATTGTTTTTTTATGTATGTTTTATGTAAACAAAATCTGTATTGCATTTACTGATGTTTCCATAATAACACAAGTTAAAATCCCAAATCGATGACTCGTACCCAGAGGAGAAATCACATTCCTACTAGCCGCCGCCTTCAGGCGGCGTCTAATAAAGCCCGCCGCTGTAGCAATAACATTACGTTGTTGTATACCCCACAAGTGTAAACTAGTGATGAAATATACCTAAACGTGTATACGCAAGTGGTGAAATATATCTAAACGTGTATACATTTGTAGTGTAAACAAGTGATGAAATATATCTAAACGTGTGTACATTTGTAGTGTAAACAAGTGATGAAATATACCTAAACCTGTATACATTTGTAGTGTAAACAAGTGGTGAAATATACGTGGACGTGTATACATTTGTAGTGTAAACAAGTGGTGAAATATACCTAAACCTGTATACATTTGTAGTGTAAACGAGTGGTGAAATATACCTAAACCTGTATACATTTGTAGTGTAAACGAGTGGTGAAATATACCTAAACCTGTATACATTTGTAGTGTAAACGAGTGGTGAAATATACGTGGACGTGTATACATTTGTAGTGTAAACAAGTGGTGAAATATACCTAGACGTGTTTAAATTTGTAGTGTAAACAAGTGGTGTAATATACCTAAACTTGTATACATTTGTAGTGTAAACAAGAGGTGAATTAAACGTGGACGTGTATACATTTGTAGTGTAAACAAGTGGTGAAACATACCTAGACGTGTATACATTTGAATTGTAAACAAGTGGTGAAATATTCCTAGACGTGTATACATTTGTAGTGTAAACAAGTGGTGAAATATAACCTAGACTTGTATACAATTGTAATGTAAACAAGTGGTGAAATATACCTAGACGTGTATACATTTTGTAGTGATAAAATGTATGAGTTGCCTGTCTCGAAGAATCAGAGAAAAGGCACACTCTCTTAATCTGAATCAATATAGCATGACCAGTAGGCCAAGTTCGAACCGGTGACAAGCCTTAATATAGTTCTCATCTAGACTCATTTATTTTTGACGTTTGAGACTTCGAAACAGAGGTAATAAAACACCTTAATTAGAATCAATGGATTGTAAAAAACAAATAAAATCGGTCAAGGTGACCAAACGTTGGTCAGAATGTATTTGTTCTTGTTTGATTGTTTGGTCTTTAAAAGGGGACATCGATTGAGTATTCTAGATAATATTGTGTAGAATGAAATAAATAACGGAAGGAGCAGTAACATAGCCATGTGTTTACTCAAATTATTTTTTTCGGCAAATGTATACTTCTCTTCGATGGCTTCTGTAACCTTCTATTTAATTACCATTTAAATGCAATTAACGCATGGACGTATTTCGCTAAAAGCTACTAAGCTTGCAATTTAGATTGAAAACAACGTATTAAACAAGACCGTTTTATATCCTTATTGAAACATTTACTTATAAACAAAGACAGCGTATGCTCATTCGATGTTATTACGAACTGTCTATTTGCGATACTGTTGGCGCCATGCTAACACCGTTCGGATCATGTTAATGTGTTTTTACTTTGTAGTATACTCCGGACAATACGCAATATTAACATCGGAGATAGCTATAGAATAAGGAGCATCCTGACACAGTTGCATGCGGTGTATATACTTAATTAATATTAACACGTTATTCAAATGATTCAATGATTTAAACATATTTTATTGCCATATAATATGCAAACGGGTTGGGCCACAAGTTCTAACAGTATTAGTTACGGCCCTTCCCAATACAATATATTACAAAAATGTACATGGCTAAGCAAGAAGTTACATAGTATATATACACATTGTTGGTTTAACAATCAACATATACGTGAATACACCTGAGATCATTTCCATTTGTTGTTGTCCAATAGGTATGGGAAGAAGCAAGGTCGTGAAAGCGAGATAACAGACATTCAGTACAGTGAGGCGGAGCAGTGTGCACCCTTTGTAAGAACTTTGTAAAATGAGCTAGTGTGTAAAGCGCTTGGTTTCGCAAATGTATTTTTGGAAAACCATTAATGAATGTATTTTCTTCATCTGAGAGTTGTTCTTGACCGAAAAGCAAAGTGTTTACACTTAGTGGATGAAAAGATGTTGTACATCTTCTATTACATGTCCGCAGTCGCAACTTAGTGATGGCTGTAAATGATTTGTATAAGGATCGTTATTAAGACTGCTACATGCATTACCATTTCGCGACTGTATAACGGCAAGTGGTCGCGGACCATGTAAGGAGAAACTAGGAACTGTAGGACTAACAAATATTAAGCTTTCGACTGGTAAGTTGTTCCACAGAGTAATAGATGCTGGTAAGATTGATCTGGAAAATAATCCGTTCTTCTTGCCATTGTCTCATAGTTGTTATTGTTTCTTAGGTTATAAGGGTTATTTTCCTGGACAAATGGAGGGAAAAGGTTATTATGCCATTATTGAACGAATGAAATGAATGAATGAATGAATGTCTTATTGACTTTATAAACAATGGCAAGGTTTTGTGATTTACGTCTATCGGATAATGACAGCCATCCGATTTCAGATAACAATTTTTGTATTGATCTTGTTAATCCAGTTTTTCTCTATCTTAGACAGAAAACCCATCCCACACAATAGATGCGTATTCTAATATGGAACGCATGTATAATAGGTAAATCTGATTAAGTGTTTTACGATTCAATTTGAATTTTAAAAGTCGCATTAGGCCTAAAACTTTTGACGCAGAAGCTATTATACGATTAATGTGTTCATGCCATTTACTATCTGAACTCAATTTAATCTCATTAAAACCATATCCTAATTACGCTTTGATACTCTCCGCTATATGATCTGACAACACTGCCTTGGAGGTCACGCCAGATCAACCTTTTATCTAATCAATATTCATGAGAAGATAAATTCAAACAATGAAATCGCGCGTTTCCTATGCACTTCAGATGATGTTTGAGTGAACTGAACAAACGAAAATTCCACATAAAACACATAGATCTATATACGAAACAAGATAAACGTCTTCGTGTGTTATTGCTGTGGATTGCACGATAAATTCAAAGAAATATCCAAATGGCCCTGAGTCGCTCACCTGAGAATTTTTGCAAAGAGGGAAAAGTAGTTAACAAGTGCAATTGAGTATTAGATTAAAAACTTAGTGCGACATAAGGTAAAAGAACGCCGGTGCACAGCCATTTTTGACACTAGGAACTTCATTTGTACAATTTGTGTAGTCTAGCAGTTGGCGATCATTTATAAACCAAAACTGTCAAAATCTGTTCAATGGTTCTTGAGAAGAAGATTTTTTAAAGTTTTGACCATATTGGTAATAGCGACCATCTTGGATGTAGCATTGACCTAATTTGTATAACTTTGGAAGGCACGGACCTCAGAATTATCCAAGTGAAAATTGGAACCCGGGGCACAGTCATTTTAGAGCCTAGAAACTTCATTTGTATAACTTTTATAGTCTAGGAGTTGGCGATCATTTATAAATAAAAAATGTCAAAATCTGTTCCTCAGTCCTTGAGATGAAGATTTTTTAAGGTTTTGACCATATATGGTAATGGCGACCATCTTGGATGTTGCATTGGCTTAATTTGTACAATTTTGGAAGGCACTGACCTCAGTATTGTCCACGTGAAATTTGGTCAAATTGTAGCGGTTTCTGAGGAGATGTCGTTTACAAATGCCCTTTATAAGTCTATGTAAAACATGTAAAATCTCCATATACAAACTTTGGAAACCCGGGGCACAGCCATTTTTGACTCTAGGAACTGCGTTTGTAAGAATTTTGTAGTCTAGGAGTTGGCGATCATTTATAAATATAAAACTTTCAAAATCTGTTTAGGTGGTTCTTCGGAAGAATATTTTCTGAGGTTTTGACTATATATGGTAATGGCGGCCATCTTGGATGTCGCATAGACCTAACTTGTACAACTTTGGAAGGCATAAAAGGGAATGTAGCGACACAGCCAAAGTAGCTCTATTATTGAGAGTTCTGAAAAACTTGGAGAAAGGTGAAATAATTATTAAAATCGGATGATAAATATAAAAGATATGACCATTTAAAGGTTATTCTAGAATGGATATGGGAGCCGCCATTTTGAGAACTATAACGTCCTAATTCCAAATTACCATATATGGAATATTGATAAATATCAGTTAAAGCAAATAAAATGACTACAAATGAATGCAAAATCCTTTACTTGTCATATAAAGCATTATTGCCATTAAGAATTCATATTTTTCATACAATTGGTGTCATATTGTATCTATAAATCAGTAAATGTTCATATTTATAAATATTCTATCTATGGTCATTTAGAATTGTGATGTCATAGCTTTCAAAACGGTGGCGTCCGTATACGTTTCAACAAAACCTTCAACTGATCATATATTCTTTGTTTATCATCCGATTTTGAATTCTTTCATCCTTATTCAAGTTTTTCGGAACCCTCAATAATAAAGATGGTTTGGATGTGTCTCTACATTCCCTTTAACCTCACTATTGTCCAATGAAATTTGGTCAAAATTGGTCTAGTAGTTTCTGAGGAGATGTCGTTTACAAATGACCTATATAAGTCTATGTAAAAACATGTAAAATTTCCATAGTACAAAATCTGGAACCCCGGTGCATAGCCAGGTTTGACCCTAGGAACTTCGTTTGTATAACTTTTGTAGTGTAGGAGTTGGCAATCATTTATAAATAAAACAATTTAAAATCTGTTCAGTGGTTCTCGATAAGAAGATGTTTTAAGGTTTTGACTATATGTGGTAATGGCGGCCATTTTGGATGTCACATTGACCTAATGTGTACATTTTTGGAAAAAGCTGACCTCAGTAACATCCAAATGAAATTTGGTCAACATTTTCCAAAGAGAATTTGTTTAACCAAAAGCTAACGAACGGACGGTCGACGGACGGCGGACAAAAAACGGTCACAATATAGCTCACTTCGTCTCAGGTGAGCTAAAAAGATAGTCTTCGTGTGTTATTGCTGTGGATTGCACGATAAATTCAAAGATATGCAGAGATATGCAGTAAATGGAATGTTTTACATTATGAATACGGAGAAAATCATGGGCTTTGAAAATATATATTCTAGTGAGATTATTATGACATTAGATTTTCTAAATAGTATATTCATAGTACGTCTGGCACGCTTAGCTCAGCTGATAGCGAAGTCGATTATTGCGACGTTCTATTTATTATTACCCGCGAGTGCAATTTTAGTGTGGGTTCAACACTACGAAGCGGTACATTTGTTTTGTACCGCTATCGAATTCCGTCAAACAATCTTTTTTTTCAGTAAATATTCAATAATGGTTGGTGTGTTATGTTTGTCAACGCAATTATTTTGTGTTTGATAAGCTAAAAATTACGGACATTGTCTATTTCAAAACCGAGCGTAGACTGATCCACAGCGTTTGGCTGAACGATTTCTGGAATAACTTGATGAACAGAGCTTGATAAATCCTCGCCCATGACCCTTGCCAATGACTTATTACATGGAAAAGCTCTGACTACGATATACAGAACCCATGCCAATGTTCACTCTACAATAATCTGCAGAAGATGTTATATATATAGAGCCCATGATAATGTTACAATACCAGAGTCTGCAAGGAAGTGTTATACATAAAACCCATGACAATATTCAGTCTACCAGAATATGCTAAGGTGTGTTATATATACAAAACTCATGACAATTTTCAGTCTACCAGAGTCTGCAGGGATGTACTATATATACAGAACCTATGGCAATATTCTCTCTTCCATAGACTGCAGGGGTGTGTTATATATACAGAATCCACGACTATATTCACTCATCCAGGGTCTGCAGGGGTGTCAATATTTACTCTTCCAGAGAATCTGCTGGGATGTTTTATATACACAACTCATGACAATATTCGTCTACCATAGTCTGCAGAAGTGTCAATATTCACTCTACCAGGGTCATCAGGGGTATAAATATTCACTTCCAGAGTCTGCAGGTGTTTCAGTACTCACTAATTTAAGATCGGCAGGTGTGTGTTATACATACAGAACCATTGGCAAAACCGAAGACACTATTCATTCTACCAGAGTCTGCCGAGGTGTGTTATATATACAAAACCCGTAACACTATTCGATCCACAAGAGTTTACAGGGGTGTAAATATTCACTCTTCCAGAGTCTGAATGAATGGTATTTTACGGCACGTCGACACATAAATAGGTCATATTGTGCGCAAAAACTGATGAATGATGAAGAAATGAAGGATTAATTAAAAATTAATATAAATATATAAAGATAAAACTATTTACAAGTAAAGGATGATATGGTAGTAATATAAACTATATATGCAAGTCAACAAATGCCCGAAAACGGGTATATAAAGAAGTAAATTTATACAAGAATATATTATAATGATTTATATAGTCTGACTTCCTTCAGGAAATCTGAAACTAGACTAAAATCTATAGTATTAAAGAACTCGGTCATAGTATTAACATTGTAGTACCTTTGACGCATAGGATCAAAGTCTACACATTCCAGCAATATGTGTTTGACCGTTAACGGTACAAAGCAAGGGTATTCATTCCGGCAACTGCCCACCCTGCAACAAACATGAATGAGCACAACGTGTATGCCGCATCCCGCACCGGGCCAGGACAACCTCCCCACGACGAACGGGTCCACCAGAAGAACGCCATTCCCCAAGCAACGGCCCAATTGAATGAATGAATGGTGTTTTACGGCACGTCGACATATAAATAGGTGATATTGTGCGCAAAAATTGATGAAAAATGAAGAAATGAAGTAATAATTAAAATATTATTGTAAATATATAAAGATAAAACTATTAAAAAATAAGGGATGATAAAGTGTAATATACCGAACCCATGACAATATTCATTCTACTAGTGTCTGCAAGGGTGTGCTATATATACGGAAATACTGAAAAGGTGATCCCCTGGAAGCAACAAACACACACAATAGAGAAAAGTAGCAGACTCGGTTTTCATTAAGTCTGTTCATGAGAGGTAAGTATAAGATGCAACATCTCTCGCGTCTCCTAGCACCGGCTTAAGCGATATTCTACTTTAAAGCAACACATAATGGCTTGATGATCCCGAAGGACCAGTAAATCATAACACTACTGATGTGTAGTCAATATGCCAATATTCTCTACCATAGTCTGCATGGGTGTGTTATATGTACAGAACTCTTGACAATATGCACTCTACCAGAGTCTGCATGTGTTTTATATATATACAGAACCCATGACAACATTCACTCAACCCGTGTCTGCAGCGTTGAGTTATACATACGAAACTCATGACAATATTCACTCACCCCATGTCTGCAGGGTTGTCAATATTTACTCTTCCAGAGTATGCATGTGTGTGTTATATATACAGAATCTATGACAATATTCACTCTACCATAGTCTGCAGGTTGGTGTTATATTTACAGAACTTATGACAATATTCACTTTACCAGAATCTGCAGGAATGTACTATATATTCAGAACCCACGGCAATATGTCTCTACCATAGTCTGTAGTGGTGTGCTATATATAAAGAACTCAATGACTATATTCACTCTACCAGAATCTGCAGGAGTGTCAAAATTCACTCTTCCATGGTCTGCAAGGGGGTCAATATTCACTCTACCCGAGATTGCAGTGTTGTCAACATTTACTCTACCAGACTCTGCAGGGGTGTATACAGAACCTATGACAATATTCACTCTACCATATTCTGAAAGTATTTACAGAACCTATGGCAATAATCACTCTAACAGAGTATGCAGGTGTGTTCTATATATACAGAACCCACAACAATATTTTCTCTACCAAAGTCTGCAGAGGTGTCAACATTTACTCTTGCAGAGTATGCAAGGGTGTGTTATATATACAGAACCCATGGTTATATTCACTCTATCAAAGTCTACAAGCGTGTCAATATTAACTCTACCAGGGTCTGCAGGGATGTCAATATTCACTCTTCCAGAGTCTGCAGGAGTGTCAGTATTCACTCATTCAAGGTCGGCAAGGGTTTGTTATGCATACAGAACCCACGGCAATATTCGTTCAACTAGAGTCTGCACGGGTGGTAATATTCACTCTTCCAGAGCCAGAATGCATGCGTTATATATACAGAACCCATGACAATATTTTCCTTATAAGGGTGTGTGCACGGGTTTCAATATTCACTCATTTGCAGTCTACAGGGGTATACAGAAATATTCGCTCTACCAGAGTCGTGTAGTGCGATTGCAATGGAAGGATATATATATATCTTCTTTTTATCTATTTTAGATATCCCCATTTTTAAACGTGCAAATAAAAGCACAACATTTGTATAACTAAAAAGCTACTCCAGCAGGGCTACCGTTACTATAAACTTCGAAAACTTTTGCAAAATTATTATCATAACCCTGAGCTACTTTTATTTAGGAACTCTTCTGCGACAAGGACTATCACAATCTGACTTCTATGGTGATTTGATTT
The DNA here is from genome assembly GCA_037043455.1 of Cyrtodaria siliqua. Taxonomy (NCBI): domain Eukaryota; kingdom Metazoa; phylum Mollusca; class Bivalvia; order Adapedonta; family Hiatellidae; genus Cyrtodaria; species Cyrtodaria siliqua. Next base: position 49,675 of record JAWPHD010011304.1, read on the forward strand.
GCAAACTTCGTAAGATCCTTCGTCATAATCGCTTTAGTACAGTCTTTATTAAACTTGTTAAAAAGTTTATCAAAAGAGGTTATGACACTATCATTTGGCTATGTACTGCATGTTTATTGGTTGACCCATTTACAGTTCGCCACTATGCTTTCCTCTCCGATTGTGCGATGACCGGAATGACTGTGGACCCCATGATGACGTCTACCTAAATCCTTAAAGGACAGTACCCTTTGGTGTTTAAACCAACGTTTTGAAAACAAGAGGCCCAAGAAGGCATGTGGACGCTCTACTGGCTAATATGGCTCTTATAACATCAATGAAACGAGTGACTATCATCTTAAAGAGGCAAAATAAAGCATTCTTAATTAAATCAAGAGCCGTAACTTCGCCGTTACTGGTCCGATTTGTCTGGTTTTCGAACTTGGCCAGTAGAGATAATAAAAATCAAAAAAAAGAATCAAATTGTTTTTTTTTGTTTTTTTTTCAAAATTTAAAAAAAGAAAAAATAATAAAAGAAAAATCGGGTAAAGTTTGGTAAAGATCGGATGAAAAATGAAGGCCCTATCGTCTTAACGAGGCAAAATGTAGCATTTTTAACTAAGTCAAGGGCCATAACTCCGCTGTTACTGTTCAGATCTGGCTGTTTTTCGACCTTGTCCGAGTTTTCATTGACATTAACAATCTGGTAAAGATTGGTAAAGATCGGATGAAAAATGAAGGATCTATCGTCTTAACGAGGCAAAATGTAGTATTTTTAACTAAATCAAGGGCCATAACTCCGCTGTTACTGGTCCGATCTGGTTGGTTTCCGAATTTATCCGAGCTTTTAACAATCTGGTAAAGGATGAAAAATAAAGGCCCTATCGTCTTAACGAGGCAAAATATAGCATTTTTAACTAATCAAGGGCCATAACTCCGCTGTTACTGGTCCGATCTGGTTGGTTTCCGAACTTATCCAAGCTTTTAACAATCTGGTAAAGTTTGGTAAAGATCGGATGAAAAATAAAGGCCCTATCTTCTTAACGAGGCAAAATATAGCAGTTTTTACTAATCAAGGGCCATAACTCCGCTGTTACTGGTCCGATCTGGCTGGTTTTTTTAACCTGTCCAAGCTTTTATTGACATTAACAATCTGGTAAAGATCAGATGAAAAATGAAGGCTCAATCGTTTTAACGAGACAAAAGTTAACGACGGACGGACGACGGACAACTCGGCATCCCATAAGCGCTGCTAGCCTTCGGCCAGTAGAGCTAATAATAAAAGAAAAAGGAAAAATCTGGTAAAGCTTCGTAAAGATCAGATGAAAAATGAAGGCCCTATTGACTTAACAAGATATAGCATTTTTAATGAAATTAAGGGCCATAACTCCGCTGTTACTGGTCCGATCTGGCTGGTTTTCGAACTTGTCTGAGCTATACATTAACAATTTGGTAAAGTTTGGTAAAGATCGGATGAAAAATGAAGGCCCTATTGTCTTAACAAGGCAAAATATAGCATTTTTAACTAAATCAAGGACCATAACTCCGCTGTTACTGGTCCGATCTGGTTGGTTTTCGAACTTATCCGAGCTTTTATTGACGTTAACAATTTGGTAAAGATCGGATGAAAAATGAAGGCCCTATCGTCTTAAATAGGCAACATATTGCATTTTTAACTAATCAAGGGCCATAACTACGCTGTTACTGGTCCGATCTGGCTGGTTTTCGAACTTGTCTGAGCTATACATTAACAATTTCGTAAAGTTTGGTAAACAGTCAACCACAACCACAAACAGAAACAGAGAACAACTTTAAACATATATAAAATAAATAAAGTAAGATAAGACATCACAAACACAAAAGGCTGCCAATATTCACTATACCAAATTCTGCACGGGTGTGTTATAATTACAGAACCTATAAAAAGGAGTATGAAAGGTATGCTATATATATACAGAATTCATGACAATATTCACTGTACCCGTGTCTGCAGTGGTGTCAATATTCACTCTGCCAGAGTCTGCAGGCAGGGGATTTTATATATACAGAACCCGTGACAATATTCACTCTACCAGTGTCTGCACGGGTTCAAAATTCACTCTTGTAGAGTCTGCAGGGATGTGCTATATATACAGAACGCATTGACATATTCACTCTACCAGAGTCTGCATGGGTGTGTTATATACTGAATCTATGGCAATATCCATTCTACCATATTCTGCAGCGGTGGGTAATAAATACAGAACCCAGGACAATATTCACCTTACCACAGTCTGCAGTGGTGGGTTATATATTCAGAAACCATGACAATATTCACTCTTCCGGAGTCTGCATCGGTGTATATACTGAATACATGGCAATATCAGACTCTGTAAGGTGTATGGTGTCTAATCAATACAAAATCCAGGACAATAATAGAGTCTCTACCAAAGTCTGCATTGGTGTCAATGTACACTCCGCCAAATTTTGCAGCGGGGTGTTATATATAAAGACCCTATGACACTATTCACTCTACCAGAATCTGCAGGAATGCATTTTATTTAAAGAACCCATGAACAATATTCACTCTACAAGTCCATTATAAGCAAGGGTGTCAATATTCACACTACTACAGCATGTAGGGGTGTGTTATATACATGTATATAAAACACATGACAATATTCACTCTAACAGAGTCTGCAGGTGTGTGTAATATATACAGAAACTATGACAACATTCACCGTACCATAGACTGCAGGAGTGTGTTATATATACAGAACCTATGACAATATTCACCGTACCATAGACTGCAGGAGTGTGTTATATATACAGAACCTATGACAATAATCACCGTACCATAGACTGCAGGAGTGTGTAATATATACAGAACCTATGACACTATTCACCGTACCATAGACTGCAGGAGTGTGTAATATACACAGAACCTATGACAATATTCACCGTACCATAGGCTGCAGGAGTGTGTAATATATACAGAACCTATGACAATATTCACCGTACCATAGACTGCAGGTGTGTGTAATATATACAGAACCTATGACTATATTCACCGTACAATAGACTGCAGGAGTGTGTAATATATACAGAACCAATGACAATATTCACCGTACCATAGACTGCAGGAGTGTGTAATATATACAGAACCTATGACAATATTCACCGTACTATAGACTGCAGGAGTGTGTAATATATACAGAACCTATGACAATATTCACCGTACCATAGACTGCAGGAGTGTGTTATATATATAGAACCTATGACAATATTCACCGTACCATAGACTGCAGGAATGTGTAATATATACAGAATCTATGACAATATTCACCGTAACATAGACTGCAGGAGTGTGTAATATATACAGAACCTATGACAATATTCACCGTACCATAGTCTGCAGGAGTGTGTTATATATACAGAACCTATGACAATATTCACCGTACCATAGACTGCAGGAGTGTGTACTGTATACAGAACATATGACAATATTCACCGTACCATAGACTGCAGGTGTGTGTAATATATACAGAACCTATGACTATATTCACCGTACCATAGACTGCAGGAGTGTGTAATATATACAGAACCAATGACAATATTCACCGTACCATAGACTGCAGGAGTGTGTAATATATACAGAACCTATGACAATATTCACCGTACCATAGACTGCAGGAGTGTGTTATATATACAGAACCTATGACAATATTCACCGTACCATAGACTGCAGGAGTGTGTTATATATACAGAAACTATGACAATATTCACCGTACCATAGACTGCAGGTGTGTGTAATATATACATAACCTATGACAATATTCACCGTACCATAGACTGCAGGAGTGTGTAATATATACAGAACCTATGACAATATTCACCGTACCATAGACTGCAGTTGTGTGTAATATATACAGAACCTATGACAATATTCACCGTACCATAGACTGCAGGAGTGTGTTATATATACAGAACCTATATCAATATTTACCGTACCATAGACTGCAGGAGTGTGTAATATATACAGAACCTATGACAATATTCACCGTACCATAGACTGCAGGAATGTGTAATATATACAGAACCTATGACAATATTCACCGTACCATAGACTGCAGGAGTGTGTAATATATACAGAACCTATGACAATATTCACCGTACCATAGTCTGCAGGAGTGTGTTATATATACAGAACCTATGACAATATTCACCGTACCATAGACTGCAGGAGTGTGTTATATATACAGAACCTATGACAATATTCACCGTACCATAGACTGCAGGTGTGTGTAATATATACTGAACCTATGACAATATTCACCGTACCATAGACTGCAGGAATGTGTAATATATACAGAACCTATGACAATATGCACCGTACCATAGACTAGAGGTGTGTGTAATATATACAGAACCTATGACAATATTCACCGTACCATAGACTGCAGGAGTGTGTTATATATACAGAACCTATATCAATATTTACCGTACCATAGACTGCAGGAGTGTGTAATATATACAGAACCTATGACAATATTCACCGTACCATAGACTGCAGGAATGTGTAATATATACAGAACCTATGACAATATTCATCGTACCATAGACTGCAGGAGTGTGTACTGTATACAGAACATATGACAATATTCACCGTACCATAGACTGCAGGAGTGTGTAATATATACAGAACCTATGACAATATTCACCGTACCATAGTCTGCAGGAGTGTGTTATATATACAGAACCTATGACAATATTCACCGTACCATAGACTGCAGGAGTGTGTTATATATACAGAACCTATGACAATATTCACCGTACCATAGACTGCAGGTGTGTGTAATATATACTGAACCTATGACAATATTCACCGTACCATAGACTGCAGGAGTGTGTTATATACAGAACCTATGACAATATTCACCGTACCATAGACTGCAGGAGTGTGTTATATATACAGAACCTATGACAATATTCACCGTACCATAGACTGTAGGAGTGTGTTATATATACAGAACCTATGACAATATTCACCGTACCATAGACTGCAGGAGTGTGTAAATATACAGAACCTATGACAATATTCACCGTACCATATGCTGCAGGTGTGTACTGCAGGAGTGTGTAATATATACATAACCTATGACAATATTCGCCGTACCATATACTGCAGGAGTGTGTAATATATACAGAACCTATGACAATATTCACCGTACCATAGACTGCAGGAGTGTGTAATATATACAGAACCTATGACAATATTCACCGTACCATAGACTGCAGGAGTGTGTAATATATACAGAACCTATGACAATATTCACCGTACCATAGACTGCAGGAGTGTGTTATATATACAGAACCTATGACAATATTCACCGTACCATAAACTGCAGGAGTGTGTTATATATACAGAACCTATGACAATATTCACCGTACCATAGACTGCAGGTGTGTGTAATATATACAGAACCTATGACAATATTCACCGTACCATAGACTGCAGGAGTGTGTTATATATATAGAACCTATGACAATATTCACCGTACCATAGACAGCAGAAGTGTGTTATATATACAGAACCTATGATAATATTCACCGTACCATAGACGTACTGCAGGTATGTGTAATATATACAGAACCTATGACAATATTCACCGTACCATAGACTGCAGGTGTGTGTAATATATGCAGAACCTATGACAATATTCACCGTACCATAGACAGCAGGATTGTGTAATATATACAGAACCTATGACAATATTCACCGTACCATAGACTACAGGTGTGTGTAATATATACAGAACCTATGACAATATTCACCGTACCATAGACTGCAGGAGTGTGTTATATATACAGAACCTATGACAATATTCACCGTACCATAGACTGCAGGAGTGTGTAATATATACAGAACCTATGACAATATTCACCGTACCATAGACTGCAGGAGTGTGTTATATATACAGAACCGACGGCAATATGCACTCTACTAGGGTCTGCATGGGTGCGTTATTTTCGCAGAACCCGTGGCTATATTCACTCAACTAGTGTCTGCATGGGTGCCAATAGTCACTTTTTCCTGCAGGTTTGTGTTATATATACAGAACCCATGTCAAACTTAACTTCGCCAGAATCTTCAGAGTATACCACAACAAAATCAGAATACCGTTGCAATTCAAATATTCCTTTAATAATTGAAATTGTTACAACATGTAATTCTTTCTGTATTTCTCTATTCGTAAGTCACTATTGATAGTGTTTAATCAGCAAACGAGTTTATATTATAGTGCGCAGACGTCGTATTTGTAATTAATTTAATAAATTCTTCGTGGAATGCTATAACACTAACAAGAAAAAGCTTTTTAAGAACGATCTTTCTAGTGGTAAGAATAGTAATGACTTGGCAATATATAGGATCATAGGGTAAAAATATCGTTGGTGAGAATTAATCATAATTATTGAATCATCATCCCAGAATTGCTAACAAACCGCGCCAATTTGTACCACGTTAGTCCTTTATACTGATAACGTATGATGACGAGAAAGCCATCAATCATGGGAAGTTATTTACAGATAAATTAGACCCACACAACGGTGCCGTTGAATTCTTACATCGTCTTCAAACGATTTATTAGCACAATAAAGCGTCTAACTCGTAAAAATCATTGAGCGTTGAATGAAAAGACGTGAGTTTTTGCAGTTTTCTTAATTGATCGTTACACGATTATCATACAGAACATAAATAATTGTGTTTGACTGCTTGTGCGTGCGATCTTGAAATAAAAGATGAAAGATAAAAACACATACCGCAAGAAGATTAGAATTGAAAAAAGACGGCAATACATGCTTTGAACACAGACTCATTTTAAGTTTTACATAAGTACCGCTAAAACTGTGACACATGTTAATGTAACACTCAGAGACACCGGGAAATGGTGTGTGGGAGATAATATGAACATTTGTCATGTTTATTTGATGAAAATTGGCAACACATGGTATAAATGTTTGTATTATGAATATAACTGTTATGCCGAGGGTTCGACTTTTGGTTAGATCGCGACGAAACGCAGTATACAGATCACTTATCAAATGAACGAAGGGTGCATCCATATTGAACACGTGACGGAATTATCTAATGTGATTGGTAAAATGTTACAATTGTCTATGGAGGCAGCTGTTTTGCAATTTGTAATATATATTACCATATATTGAGAGTTTCTTTTTATGATCTCTAAACAAATTTAATATGAAATAGGCACTGTCTAGGTAACGGGAAAAGCACGACGATAGAATTAATTGCAAATACGACTATAGTGAGTGTACAGTACACGTATACTCAAAAAAAAGTACCCCCTTTTTTGCTGGTATTCCCATAGGCCAGATTTTGAGGGCGTAGGACAGCTTGAACAGCGCTTTAATTAAACAATGTTTGATGTTTTTAAGCACACTTCACTGAGTATTAAATAACAATTTCAATGGAATTAAGGACATCCATATTGTGTAAATGCTCCACAATTAACCAATTGTTATACATATAGGAAATCAAAAATATCGACGCTTAAGAGTTCACGGAATTCTGGACATTTCACACCCAATTTTGGGTAACCTAAAACTCGGCCTGCTGCCTCCTGCCTGAATCAGCCCCTGTAAACAACCAACAACATGAAGCTTCCTGTCTATGGAATAGAGTGAGCATATGCTGGTTCATGAACTTTAAGTCCTTGGTAGGGGAGTCTAATTGTTTTTAAATTTTAAATTAAACCATGTTTTAAAAAAGGAGAGATATTTTCATCTCAAACGTTTTGTTGTTGTTTTTCCAGTATCAGGGGCGTCCACATCTTAACACCTTTACTTATTATAAAAAATGCAATTGTCAGAAGGCAGGGTCCCAGTTCCCTCTAGAGCCGGTAGTGGAATGAGTTCAATTTATTTTTGTAATTTTGTAATTGTGACTAATCTTCCTACAGAAAAGTTCTATTAAAAAATATTATAAATACTTGTCAAATTGTTACTAATCTCAGAGGCGGAATTCTTAGATCTCTGCTAATCTTACTAACCCGCCAAATAACGGCAAAATTGCACTACAAAATCGTTTATCAAAACTCTCTTCGGGTGTTGAGGTCATATAATAATGTACATGTGCCGATTAAAAGTATATGTTTATTCACGGGTTCTTAAAATACCCGTAAAATGAATTATGAGTTAGAACTCTTAATTCGACGCTCCAGTTTTGGGGTTTGGTCTGGCTGGTTAAAGCCTTTTATACTGTTTGATAGAGTTTGGATTCTCAAGATATGTAAATTATATATAAACCTTGCCGTCAGTCTGTTTTGAAACGATGTCCAACTGTTATAAACTGAGCCTGTTGATGGCGGGATAGGGACTTTAATCTCAAAACCTTTTTTTCAGAATTATAACAGCTGAATACTATAATGTGTTAATATAAATAGTATATGCATTGTTATACTGTACTCTCTAAAACCTTAGATATAGCTATACAATTTATTATTGCATTTAACTTGCTTGAAACGTAAAAATACGTGTAGTTGTCTAGCAATTTCCATATTTTTTGTATGGTCCCTTTACTGGAAATAGATATTCTATTCTATCATATACTAAAATACACTCTTTTTAATCAGCGTTGATATTGTTCTTTTTTATATAAGGGATCGAAATTCGGCACATTCCGTTTCAAAAAAATGCGTTTCCCCCATGTTATTGCAATATACCCCCACCCTTCAAAACCAGTTCAAAACTCGCCAGAGAACTAGGAAATCCCGTCAGCGGGAACCGTGTTTTAAACGTGTCATTTTCAACCTTTCAAAGAGAGTAACCTGCCTTCGTGGTCATATACCACTACTGCATTTTCAATAGGCCGCCATTATAGCCTTTTGGCCTACAGACCCTATTTCTATATCAGAACGGATGATAAAACATAACTTTTTTCAAAGAACTATCTTAGAAACACTCAAAAATGACCAGCAAATTGGGAGTATTGTAATGCTTTCAGTCTCTTATATTGCACCGAAGGTGGGCACACTCAGAATGGCAGTAAAGAAATTTTACTGTTTGCAAATATACTCTCAGTACAATTGTGACGATAAAAATGCAAATTTCAGTCAAAATATCCTAAATGAACATGTTTTATCATGTTATGTTGGAAATATATCTTTTAGATATTTTATGGGGATTTGTTATGATTTGGATAATTTAATCCAAGCAGAATCTACCTTACAATCCGACTATATGCCCTAACAGACCCTATACTTTTTTCAACCAATCGGAAGCCCAAAATCAATAGTGGTATGTGACCTAAATAGACATTCAAACCTGACTAAAAACAATTTTTCTGGCTAAATTGTTTGATACAGTCATTCTGAGGAAAACGGTGTCTTTCATTTTTAGAAAAAAGTAATTTTCTGCAAAATATGAGTGCTGAAGTCAAATTCATGCGATTTTTACACGTAAATCCAGAATCTTGAAAATGCCATATCTCGACAACCGTTGCATATTTTTGTTTCAAATAAAGTGATTTTGAATTTATTTCACCAATAACAAGTGATTTTTAACCAGTTGAAGCAATCTTGAAAATAATATCTACTGAAAAATGATATTTGTGATTTTCAGGAGTCAAAATAGCAGATTTTACCATAAAAATGCCACTGTTTTTGTATATATTCGAAATTTGCCTTCAAATGAATTTATTAACATTATTTAGCAGTTTCTTTATGTGAAACCATCAAGAAAATGCAACTTTTAGGTTTAAAAATGACAAAAAATATTTCTGAGACTATCCTCCCCAACTCCATTTTTAGGGCCATGCCATGTTTTACAATATGCTCATTAAACAAGATTTCCTGTAGCTGTACTATTTAGGCCTAATGTATTTTTTTTATTAGATATTGTTTGTACCATCTTTACAGGTCATTTTCATGTAACCATGCAGCCAGTAAGCACTGCTTACCGTACAGATCCATGAACATTCATTAAAATGTAGGGGGTGGGGTAGAAAAGAAACTTTTAAAAAACATAGAAAAGGTCATAATTTTGCCCAGCTAAATAATCTAATTTGTGAAATGTATTAAACCGCATAAAATATTTGCATATGGGCACTAACCGTGAAGACGCGATGAACTCAGAGTCAGAGTTGTCCTCAACATCTTTTTCAAAACAGACATAAGCGGCTTTTCGACATCTTTGCGGACAGATGTAGATTGTCGCTTTCTGATATTTTTGCCAAAGAAATATAGGCAAAGCCCTCAGAAATGAATAAAACTTACTAGATATACCTTTAGTTTTGTCAAACATGTGCATTACAGGCCAATTGTGTACACCAGGTGTCAGGTATGGCTAATTTTGTGTCCACAACCAATAATAAAATAATTTATATTACCTATTTTGCATCATAAAACTTTCAAACATTTAAAAATCATGAAAAGAGTTATAAGAAAAGTCAAAATGCACCATAATCCAACGTTTCTCACACTTTCAAATCATTGTGTTAGAAAAAAGTATGTCTACTTTCACTTTTACCCTATGCAGAATCTAGCTTTTGGTCATATACCACTATTGCATTTCCCAGAGGCCTCCATTATAGCCTTTTGACCTACAGCCCCTATTTCTATATCAGAACGGATAATAAAACCTAACTTTTTTTAAAGAACTATCTTAGAGACACTCAAAAATGACCAGCAAATTGGGAGTATTGTAATGCTTTCAGCCTCTAATATTGCACCGAAGGTGGGCACCCCCAGAATGGCAGTGAAGATATTTTACTTTTTGCAAATATACTCTCAGTACAATTGTGCCCATACAAATGCAAATTTCAGTCAAAATATCCTAAATGAACATGTTTTATGTTGGAAATATATATTTTTGATGTTTTATGGGGATTTGTTATGATTTGAATAATTTAATCCAATCAGAATCTACCTTACAATCCGACTATATGGCCTAACAGACCCTATACTTTTTTCAACCAATCAGAAGCCCCAAATCAATAGTGGTATGTGACCTCGTGTACTACATTTGTTCTGTCTCGGTCAATGCCTGCTCTTCCGGACGTGACATTCATCGAGATTTACACTAATAGCAATATAGCTTTACTGCGCATGTCACGTTTCACTTAAACGCTGTGGAACAGTCTATTAGAAATGTCGCTTTTTACGTTGTATCAAAAATCGACTGAAATCCTGCATAAAATGCAAACATTCTCTCATATTCACCTTGAGTCCGGAAGCTGATCAAAAACGAGACTGGAAGTTTCAAAATGACGGGCTCTTCGATTTGAAGATGACATTAAATTTGTCACATTATGAAAATTAGCTCTATGGTCAGTGAGTTTATCTTTTTTTTTTTAAAAATCGCTTGAGAAGTAAATAGATGACTACCAAAACACTTTTTTACAGCCCTTTCCCCATGTAAACTCGACAGAAAATGAAAAAATATCAACTTACTTTAGTTTATCTGATCATTTCAAGTTGTGTGCTTTTAAAAAGCATCAAATGGTTAGGTCTTATGTAAATGCCATGCAAATTATAAAAGAGGAGAAGGGACAACTGGAAGGAAAAATAACTGGAAAACATATAAAACATTAACATGCTGGTTTAAAGTAGGAGTTATTACACAATAAAAAATAAATTAACAATGTTTATCGTTTATCTTAACATTTAAAAGAAGGATAAACACTAGTTCAGGATCTTTTATCGTTTATCTTAACATTTAAAAGAAGGATAAACACTAGTTCAGGATCTGTGCTTAATGAAACAATAGTGTGTAGAACATGTATGAACAAACACAGGCTTATAATTTTAACAATACTTAAAATGCTGATAAAAGGGCTGACATGCATTCAATTTTAATATGTAATAGCCCCCACCTTAAATCAGCATTTTAACCACTATTAACGTTTTCTTAAATAAAACTCATAAAAAAATGTGTTCATGTTTAAATGTTTACCATTATTTTTTCCCTCCCAGTTGTCCCTTCTTCTCTTTTATAAACGTTACGTTCTTTCCTGTGAAACTGAAAAAATCCTTCTGGCTGGTTTTATGAAATTAATGGTAATAACGCAACAAATAGATTTCCATTATACAAAACATATATAAGACCATGTGAAGAATAAAAAGGAGTTCTAAAATGTTATCATTTATGTACAATCTGACCTGAAGTTTTGCATTTTTGTGCATCCGCCTAGAAAAATCCAAAACCTTCAACTAATCAAAGTACCGAAGGTACTGAGAGCATGGTGAACTATGATTTGTTTATCCATGTAATGGAAGGTTTCTTTGCAATCACGCATGACATGGATGGATTGAACATGTGTCAACTCTTCTTAATAATAATACATCATTGCATGTAATAATACATCAATGCATTGTTTAATGTATCAGGAAGTAAGGCGATTAAAGCAGGATAAGGTAAGGTATATACAGGAATAAAGAAGGGAACAAAAGGAATGATTGGTTGTAATGAAAATTAATCTCCGAAACGCTTCATCATATCTGAACCATATCTTCACAGGTGTTAAAGTGTATCGAAAAACATCATCTGTCATCACCTGTCAAAGTTTGAGTCATTCGAAATGAATATAGCGTCAAAAAGGTCAAGACAGCTAATTTTGCCAATTCAATGGGAGGTAATTCATAGACCCTTTGGCCAACATAGATGAAATAAAATAGGAAACAACCTTGCATTTATATCGACATAGCCTACTATGCAAGTATGATTAAAATCAAATGAACACGAGTGTAGTCTGAAAGACAGCCTTGTACCATAGCTGTAATGGTTTTCCTTTGTTCTTGCTTATGATATATTTTTCATAAACCTGAAGATCTGAACCTAAGCCGTGCTATAAATGCCGGTATATTTCAGCCGTGCTATAAATGACAGAATCGGCAGTTATACCATGGCCTACTCCATTGTACACGCGCATAGTTGTAAGTTTACACACAACCTGTCAATCAAAATGTCAATTACCGGCAATTTCTAAGGTACAAAACATTTATAGCATACTTTTCTCGTATGCGATTTATACTGCACTCTCGGGCCTGCGGCCCTCGAGAAGCAGTATAAATCGCATATACTCGAAAAAGTATGCTATAAATATTACATATCCCCCGCTGCACACAGATCAACAACTTTTTACAAATGATAGTAGCGTATGCGATAACCATTACTGACCAAACCTATTACATATTATATGAAGACTATAAAGGCCATGTATATTTCTTAAATGTATAAATCCAAGAAAGATGGGAGATATGCGTTTGATGCAAGAGAAATAAATTATAAAATTAACTGGTTACAAATCTCAATACACTATCCTAGGAGAACAATACAGCGTACGAATACATTTTACGCAAGATCACGTGATGATGATGATTGATTTATTTATAGAACGCACAGCAACAGATGAAATGGCTACATAAACAATATATAACTTAAACAATGTATCGAGGAAATTATTTGAAATTTCTGAATGACATTACCTTATTTGTATCCGCACTAGAAAAGAAGAAACACCTGTTAAAATATGGGTCTTCTTTTCAGGCAATGCGTCGATTCATCAGTGAGGCTGTAGTTAGGATTCGTGAAAAAACACGGTAACTAAACCTTGGTGAACAAGTTCACCATGCTAAAAACAGATAACATCCATATAATCCTCATTATCAAGGGCAGTTGAAATCCAATTTTTTTGAAATTGATTTCATTTTGGCTCAAATTTGACCAAACACAGAGGTGTCACTCAGAAACATAGAGACCGTATTATAAATGTACATGTGTTTCTTAGCATGCTTAGATCATGCTTGCAAAATGAGGTGCCAGGTACATGTAGGTAAACAGAAATGCATATTCAATTAATAGTATTGTGCTTGACCATGTATAAACTGCAACTACCTGGGCAAAGTTACCTGTAATATCAAGTCATGATAACGTAAACCTTCATGAATTTCAATACTTCGTGTATTAAATTGTCGTCTGCAAAATTATCATTGAAAATTGATTTTGAGAATGTATAATATTATTAAAGCTTTCCATCTTCCCTAGAGAAGACTTTGCAGATTGCATTGTTATTGATAATATTTAATTTGCACGTCTGAGTATTACTGTGAGGATGCACAAAAATGGCAGTTTTTCATTTTAAAATAATTAATAAATAGTTGCATGTATTCTATTGAATTATTTCTTTATATATGATATATAAAAAAAAAGAATGAAAGTACTTGATAAAAGTACTTGAATAAAAGAATGAAAGTACTCGATTTAATGCCCTAACTACTGCTTAAAAATTGCATATTGCTTGGAATTGTTTTCATTGCCACATGTTGGATATCACCAATTGAAATTGCTAAAGTATCAGCCAGTTTGTTTTCTATGGATTGTTACTTAAACTGCTATTTTAGGCAATTTACATATTTTTTTTAATAGTTTAGAGACGAATTATATTACTACCAGTTGTTATATATTTTATTCCAAAGGTTTTTGTTAAAATGTTTCTATCGCGGAATAACACTCGTATACTTATTATAGTTGTAACAATGCGTTTGACATTTCTCAAGATTGACGATATTACTCTTGCATTAAATGTTTCAAGGCATTAATTTGTATACGTTAACTCTCTATAGGCAGTTCACCGGCCAGATGACTGATTGCTTACTTCCATATGGGACCATTGGCTTAATAAATCGTCTTTGTAGTTTTCCCCAGAATTTAATTAAATTAAATGTAATATAATATTTCTATTGATTACATTTTACATTTAACCAATGATTTCTCACGTCATAAGGCGTGTCTAAAATTGTCATCAACAAAAGTAGATATAAAAGTCCAATAGGAAATGTTTCAAGGAACGGAGAATCAGAAAAGCGCATAGAAACACACTATAATTAAATAGCTGAATAAAAGACCAGATATTACATCACAAACGTAAACAGGTTGAAAATAGGGCAAACCGTCTTGGAAACGCCAGTGGCAAAAAGAGGCCGCTGTTGTTGTTTTTTAAATCAGGTTCTATGGTGCATCAAACCTCTATCTTACACTATTGTCACCCCAGTGTCACTGTAAATAAAGATATCCTCGTCAGGTTATATTCTCTAACATACATGGCAGCATTAATAGGCAATATAAGTATAACACATAGATCATGTATATATGAATATAAAAACAACATCATAGAAAGCAAGAAATCAAGTAGTCATTGACTCGGCAGAAGCCAAAACAACAAGAGAACAAACCATTATGGGTACGACAAGACTTTAGACAAGCATCAAACGCTACCGAGGATTTTAGTAGACGTCATCATAGAGTCCAAAATATGTCAGGTCATCGCACAATCAAAGAGGAAAGCATTGTGGCGAACTGGAAATGGATTAACCACATGCTGTGTGTTGCTACATGATAGGGTCATAACCTCACGAAGTTTGTCATCAACATAGAAGTCAGGTTGTGATAGCCTTTGATAAACAATAGTTTTGCAGTAGTGTATTACAGAAGAAAATCCTAATAACATATATACTTGTAATTCCTTCGAAGTAAACCCAGTAGCAGCGCAATGGATGCTTGACGAAAGTCAATTACAGTTGCACAACGATCGTGCATCATTTGTGCCACGAATAGTCATGATTCTCGACGATGTATATTTAACAAAGTCAAGTTTGAATGCAAAAAGTAGAAAGTGTATATTCTATCGAGTTCTTCGTTAGAAATATATCCTTTAACGCTTAGATGAGTTAATGCTAAGATGAATGTCCAATATTTATATACATTTAGCTCACAGACAACCATTAATTTTCCCATAGCCTGCATTATAGCCGCTAGGGCTACCCTGACTATCCAATATCTCGTAGCCATATATGGCACCCCTTGCCTGAAAATTACATCCAAATGCCATTTCATGGCGAATCCAATGAAAAGTTAATCGTTTCGGGCTCTGAAGTGACCCCTCCCCACCAGTTCTGCAGTTGTTTTACCACCAAATGTCAAAGTTTACCTGCTTTCATTTTTCAGTCATAATTTTAAAAAACAATTATAAAATCTATATTAAATGTTCCATTTTGAAAAAAACATATTTATGTGTGAATTCTGAAGTTGTTTTATTTCAATCGTTATATTTTATCCAATCCATGACTTTATTTTGGTAAACATTTGTCTCGGATTCCCTATACTTTTTTGACGAATCACAGTCTGTTTATTTAGTAGACACGGACCTATATCGATGGTACATTCTCAAATACTGCCGTCAAATGATTACCAGCGTCGGGTAGCTCAAACATTCACACGTTTGACATTTAAATATTGAGTTTTCTCAACCTGGGACTAGAGGACGTGAACGGTAGAATTTTCACTTCGTTTCATGAACAGTCCAAAGGCAATCAAACCGAAACTGCAATATATTGTATATTTTTCGTATTCGGCGATTTTCAAATTTCTTCTTTTCTGGACAATTCTCGCCGGGTGCATCCCGGCGTCGAAGTTGTTCACTAGTAAGCGCTTTATCTGAAATGATGGCGATTACCATTGTTTTTTTCTTTTTCAAATTAAGTGTAATGATGATGGGATGATGATTTTTCTAGCGAAAAATTAGTTTTCTGTATGAAAATTACACTGCTGCATTATCCATACTTGAGTTGAAGTTGCAGCAAATCATTAATATGTGACATTTTAACATTGGTGTCTATGGGAAAAATAATTACTGGTTTCATACTTTGATATAATGGACTCTTGTTACAAATTGCAAATGGCTTCATCCAAAGACCTTCAGGTTATAAAATCAATCGTAAAATTTCGGCCTATCCCGTCATTCTTCGGGATCACGCCTCGTGTGTATATCGACGCTTCGGTATGTTCAAAATCTTCACATTTTGTTAGCCGATAGGCAACGCACAGATTTAGTGCACTGTTGCTTAACTGTTGCTATGTTAACAATATGTCCGGATGCCACACGTGTTGATATATGATGCGCGTTTCATGTTTGTTATTTACAATACCGATGAAGGTTTTATCACTGCTTCAAGGTAAATACATTATAGATGGAGCAATTGGCTAAATGACATCGCAACATTTTGACGATAACTTTGATTTTGAATGCAAATTCGTTTTGGTGGGAATCTGACAAGGTCATACTAGTGTGATGTAACCGATATGATGACTTTCGATATTGGAGTAATGCTTCGAAGAACTGCGAATATTGCGAATGGTTATAAAATATAACGTTTGCTAAGTCACGTTAGATTATTTGGTCAAGTGTTCAATGCGGATGCCCACATCGTTCATTTGTTAAATGATCAATGAAAAGCATGGAAAGCTTGCTTGTTTACTACTTACATGCTACATCTTGTTTACTACTTACATGCTACATGACCGATTAGTTCAAGTATAAAACTCAGGCCCGATTTTTTTCTTTGAATATGATATTATGTTTCTTCATACAAAAGCTTTACTGGGCGGGCCTCATCACGTGTGAAACAAAACAAAACATAACATCAATTACTTATGCATGTGAACGTCTAATAGTGATTTACAGTTTTCTGTACAAATTCTCTCTCAACACGTGAAACAAAACTAAATAACATCAATTTCTCATGCGTGTGAACGTCTAATAGTGATTTACAGTTTTCTGTACAAATTCTCGCTCTCCCACCCCCACCCCACCCCCAAATATAATACGCTCGAAGTAGGTCCTAAAACTTTTTCTAAGACACTGTTGTTTCAGATACAGTCAACCTCCTATAGTCCGGGGTCATCTCAAGTGTTTAGAAGTTATTTCGTACTGATCTTCGCATAAATAAGTTGCAGCGGTATATCAACAGGTGTCCAAAGCGCCGTTTTAAAGAGACGCACGGAAATCTTGTTACTCAAACATAGTTTAAAAACAAGAATCTGTCCATGATGTTAAATTGCCCAACCGTGGTTTTTTAAAACGGCACTTTTTTAAATGACGGATTTACGGCAAGGGAAATAACTCTAGACATAATTCTCGACAAAATCTATATTATTCAAATGATACACGTTAAGTATTTTACACACATATTGTTTGTGAAATGTTAGGAATATTTCAATATAAATGACCGATGTAATTTTCCTTAATAGAAACAGATTTTTTTTAATTAGTTATCGAAACAAAATATTTCAAAATAATAAATTCAACTGACTGAAAAGGCGGGTAACAAAGTAAAACAAAACAAAACAACTTTTGCAGGGTTTTTATGTGTTATGATGCGGGGTAACATGTGTTAACAAACCCCAAGATTGAACATACTGGGTGAACATGATGCACACGTGACATTACAATAGCATACCAGTTAGGGATATAAATACACTAATGTATATAGCTGTTTTATTAAAGTCAAACAATTTCCTTTGACACGCGAGCCGCACACAAATGCTGACGACAGACGGTATTGAAGATGGGTCTGCGGAGTTTCCTTGTTTAAATACTTCCACTTCTCATTTTGTGTTGTTTTAATCCTAATTATGAACCTCTTTTTGATCAAAATTGAAGCCATTCGGCCATTTGGTCTTCGTATTAAACCAAAATTAGGAGTCACTGAAATCGACCTAAATTTGATTGCCAAGTAGAAAGTACCAAAAATTCCACCGTGGACTTTGGAAAAACCAACAATTATTTTTGATCTTTGTAATAATAACAAATCCATTACATAGTAGGATCTACTATCTTTCAAAGTAATTTAATGAAATTAAATCGAAATACAGTAACTTTCAACATATATACACAGATGGTTCTAAAGATGGAGACAAGGTTGCTGCATCCGCTGTTGTGTTCACAAACATAGCATAAAGAGCCGCCTGCCTGACAAGGCCTCTATCTTTTCAGCTGAACTTAAGGCAATTGAAGTTGTCTTTAATTATATTCAGGAATCTGATGATGACCATTTCGTAATCTTTTCTGATTCCCTTTCATCTCTTCTAGCACTGGGTAATATGAAACATGATAATCCAGTTGTGCTTCAACTTTTAGAAAGGTACAATTCTCTTAAAGTTGATAATGTTATTATTTTCTGCTGGATTCCAAGCCATATAGGAATACGTGGTAATGATAGAGCTGATAGCACTGTTAAGGCAGCATTAGGTTTACATATATCTAATACCAAATTACCTTATACTGATTTTAAAAGTTGTATCAACACATATATTCGTAACTCTTGGCAAGCCGCTTGGGACTTGTCGGTGAACAATAAACTCCATTCCATTAAAAATGATATATAGGGTCCTATAGAAACCACAGCGTCCGAACGCAATGGCATCGCAGGTCCGCACTGTACTGCAAACAAGGACTTGAAACTACAATGAAAGAGACAACAAAACAACAGAAAGGGTGGTGAAGACAGGGTTACCGACTTGGAACGGTCAGTAGGCAATAAGACCTACTGGTTAGCTTGAATCGATTTTATATGCGCACAATCCTCGCTATTATCCTGTCTTCAGCGCCCAAATAGACAAGACAGTGTAAACAAAACTAAATCCCATCAAAAGGAAATCTCGAACAATAAAGTCCACATCCAGAGAAACCAACTAAAGATATACATACAAAATAATAAACCTCTCAGGATGTATCCAGAATCGTACTGAACAACCATAGTAGTTGCAGCTAAAGAGAAGACCAATCTAGGGTACGACCAGAAAACCCGAGGGACGAAAGCTCATGCACCCACCTCCCTTAGTTGGGGTTTCAGTAGGTACAATCATAGTCCCAAGAGGTAGTCCAGTCATCGCACAAGTGAAAAGTGAAGCGTAAACCGTTACTCGGCGAATGGCGAATGGCGTCCTTCTAGTAGACCTATTCGTTGAGAGGACGTTGTCCTAGCCAGGGTCAGGTTAGGGCATACACGCTACACGCTGTACTCGTTCATATTTATTACAAGGTGAGCAGTTACCAGAATGTATAACCTGTTTTGCACCGTTAACGGTCAAACATATCTTGTTGGAATGTGTAGACTTCGATCCTATGCGACAAAGATACTACACCGTTAATACTTTGAAAGAGTTATTTGATACTATAGATTTTAGTCTTGTTTTAGATTTTCTTAAAGAAATCAGACTTTATAAATCAATATAATATTTGCCTGTATATATTAACTTGTTTACAAGCCCGTTGGCGGGTATTTGTTGATTTACATATATACACTTATATTGCTACCATATCATCCCTTATTTGTAGATAGTTTTATCTTTATACGTTTACATTATTTTTAATTACTACTTCTTTCCTTCATGATTCATCGTTTTTTTCGCACAATATGACCTATTTATGTGTCGACGTGCCGTAAAACACCAAAACACCGTAAGCAAAAGCGAATACTATGTGCAGTATAAAAATATTCATTTGCATTAAGTGTTTTGAGAGATCCCTTTAACATTTGTCAGCAACAGATGTCCATATCTCTACGTCGACATACGATTGTAAATGTCTATAGCCAAGGTTGGGCTTGAAAACTGTAAAATAGTTTTATCAACGCTTGCGCCTAGAGACCATGTTGACGTAAACACGGTTAATATGATCATGAGGCCTTTGTCAGTTCATCCTTAATTACACAGTTGGGACAATTATCGTTCATTCCACGATAAACACGGAAAATGTAAACGCAGTCTCTGAATGATAGGGATCACATTTACACATCAAATACACATCAAATAGTGGAACCAATTGAGTGCTTTCCACTACAATCGCATCACTTTGAAATGTGTATACATGTAATTTCAAACAAGAAACCTTTCCACAATTTAGGAAAAATGGCAACAACGCGACAAACTAAAGAGATGTCACAACAGGTGTTAAACTGTAACGATGTCAGCCACAACACCGATGAATGCATGCACTGGCAACAAATTAAATATTGGACAGGGTCATGGTATATTAAATAGAATGGAGTCTTGGTGTGGAGTCCTGGAGTGGAGTGAATAGTTGGAGTGACCTTGGATTCACATTTTGGAGTGACCTTGGAGTCAGATTTGGAGTGAATATTTTAGATCAATTTTTGGAGTCTAAATTTGGAGTCTTAATTTTCCTTACAATTAATAACTTTTTAGAAACTAATACATTTACTTGAGTTACTTCATTTCACATGCAATTATTTATTAATTGATTAAATTTCTTTAAAATACATGTCTCTATTAAGCTACCCAATTGCAACAACTAATTCCCAAAACTACACATCTAATTTTAACTTGGGCACTGTTACTACATGTTCTAATTGAAAAATACATGTTAGGCTGACAGAGCTCTAAGTTCCCATAAAATGTAATGCTTTTTGTTTTAAGTCTCTGTGGTACACTCATAGTCGGCTGTTTTCTGACAAGTATGTCTTAATTGAATTTGACTGACATATTGGAACTCTGTATACCCCTGACACTGGATGTCAGACAATTTGACATCTGTAATGGGAGGCGAAAATTAAATCATCAATGAGACTGGTATTATGCTGTTATTCATGCTACCACATGCTTAGACTAGTTCAGAAGAGAGATTAATAGAAATAAAACAAGCATTTTACTGTGATCGGCCATTTTCGGCAATTTTCGCTGTCCAAGACAATGTTTACTTTATCTCTCAGAATAGCAGCACACCAACTGATTCGTATTGGGAGGGAGGTGGAAACTTATTTTCTCAAGATTATCTAGATTTTCGAATAAGATCTGGTTATGATTCCTTTTCCGATGAATTAAGTATATAGATGATCTTACATGAGTAGTATTGTGTATTATGTGTTATAGTGTATTATGTGTTATAGTGTATTACTGATTTTATCCAAAGGATTTTTACTCAGTTACGAATGTAAGATTCTATATATCACAGAAGTAAATAAAACATCTAAGTCAATAAAAATATCTGTCCATCTATCCGCTCGCCCGCCCGTCCGCCCGCCTGTCTGTCGGAACACCACTTTCGTAATAATTTCACTTAAATTTGTGTCATTTCTTCTTTTTAATGACTCCAAAATATTCATTCCATTTTTGGAGTTTCTAAAAAGTTATTATTTGAAAGGAAAAATAAAAATCCATATTTTGACTCCAAATTTGACTCCAATGTATCTCCAAACGTGACTCTGAGGCCACTCCAATTATTCACTCCAATCCAAGACTCCACACCAAGACTCCGCTCCAAGACCCAACACCAAGACTCTACTCTATATAATATACTATGCCCTCACTACTTACTATTGATATAAACAACACATTTAAATAGTTTCACATATAAACTTTATTTTACTTGAAAAAGCAACAGCACTAATTTGAATTAACTATATAATATAAGTATGTTATTCTCAGATCATGTGATTCATATAAACGAGTCTTCTAAAATCAAATGAATCAAATCCCTAACAAAACATATTATGTCTTCTTTATTAAGAGATGTTATGCAGAATCAAATTGACATTTATATGCACTTGACTTACGGATTTCTTTGAGTTAAATTGCACGGAACAGACATTGATTAGGCGTAGGTTGATTTAGCGTTCTATAATCCCCACAGGAATGAAGGAGAGTGAACAGGACATGTTAATAAGACATGATTTATGAGATGATTCTAGACCGTCATATTTAACCAGCAAAGTAAATAGTATGGTAGTTAAAAACACAAACAAAAAAGGGCACACGAATGGTCTTCCACTTGTTGAGATGATGCACGTTAAATTCTAAAACATGTACCACTATTATTAAAACTCTACATCTAGGGGATAGTCTAACAATGGTTCTCAACCTTCTACCCCTAGGGGATAATTTAACAATGTTTCTCAACTTTCTACTCCTATGGTATCATGTAACAATGGTTCTCAACCTTTTACACAAAGGGTATTGTGTTACAATGGTTCTCAAACTTCTACACCAAGGGTATTGTGTAACAATGATTCTACAATGGTTTTCAACCTTCTACACCAAGGATATTGTGTAACAATAGTTCTCAACCTTCCACACCATGGGTATTGTGTAACAATGATTATACAATGGTTCTCAACCTTCTACACCAAGGATATTATGTAACAATGGTACTCAACCTTCCACACTATGGGTATTGTGTAACAATGATTCTACAATGGTGCTCAACCTTCTACACCAAGGATATTGTGTAACAATGGTTCCCAACCTTCCACACCATGGGTATTGTGTAACAATGATTCTACAATGGTTCTCAACCTTCTACACCAAGGATATTGTGTAACAATGTTTCTCAACTTTCTACTCCTAGGATATTATGTAACAATGGTTCTCAACCTTCTACACCAAGGATATTGTGTAACAATGGTTCTCAACCTTCCACACCATGGGTATTGTGTAACAATGATTATACAATGGTTCTCAACCTTCTACACCAAGGATATTGTGTAACAATGGTTCTCAACCTTCCACACCATGGGTATTGTGTAACAATGATTCTACAATGGTTCTCAACCTTCTACACCAAGGATATTGTGTAACAATGTTTCTCAACTTTCTACTCCTAGGATATTATGTAACAATGGTTCTCAACCTTCTACACCAAGGATATTGTGTAACAATAATGGTTCTCAACCTGCTACACCTAGGGGATATTGTTACAATGGTTCTCGACCTTATACACCAAGGAGTGTGTAACAATTGTTCTCAGCCTTCAACACCAAGGGTATTGTGCAACAATGGTTTTCAACCTTCTACATATAGGGTATTGTGTAACAATGGTTCTGAACCTTCTACCCATAGCGGATAGTCTATCAATGGATCTCAACCTTCTACATTTTATGGATAGTCTAACAATGGATACTTAGGTTATAGACTAGCAATGGTTCTCAAATTCTACACATAGGAACATTTTCGAATTGAGTGTTCCCAAACTTAATATACACAAAACAACTGATGACCTAATGGCCCTGCACATCACCCATCATTGCTTGCCTAATTTATTACAGAATTATGGCCCTTCGTTTGACTTAGAATGTTCCACACTAATATTGTATAATGACCTGTTAACACATTTTTTCTGAAACATTTTCGAATAGATTCTTCTCAAATTTCATGTAACAATGTTCTCAAATTACTTCACCTAGGGGATAGTGGAACAATAGTTCCGGACGTTCTATACGTTGGGGATAGTCTAACAGTGGTGTCAATTTCCTTCACTTAGGAGATAATCTAACGATGGTCATCAACTTTCTACACATAGGGAATAGTCAAGCAATGGTTCTCAATGTTATACACCTAGAGAATAGTCTAACAATGGTTCTCAATTTTCTACACCTTGGCGATAGTCTAACAATGTTTCTCAAATTTTTACATCTAGGAATTAGTCTAACAATTGTCTCAAATGTCTTTACCTGGGGGATAGTCGAAGAATGGTTCTGAACTTTATATACGTAGGGGATAGTCTAACAGCGGTCTCAACTTTCTACTTTGCTACACCTAGGGGATGATCTAATAATGGTTCTCTATGTTAATGACCTAGGGGATAATCTAACAAAGGTTCTCGACTGTCTACACCTTGGGGATGATTTAATTATGGTTCTCAACGTTAATAACCTCGGGATAGTATAACAATGTTTCTCAACTTTCAACACCAAAGGATTAGTTTAGCAATGGTACTTTTTACACATAGGTGGTAGTTTAACAATGTTTCTCATTGTCATACACCTAGGAGATTGTTAAACAATGGTTCTCAATTTTCTTCACCAAGTGTTAGTCTAGCAGTGGTTCTCAACATTCTACACATAGTTGATAGTCTAACAATGGTTCTCATCGTCATACATCTACGGGATATATTCTAACAATGGTTCTCAAGTTACTACACATAGGGGACAGTCTAACAATGGTTCTCAAGGTCATACACATAGGAGTTAGTCTAGCAATGGTTCTCAACATTCTACACATAGGGGATATTCTAACAATGGTTCTCAACGTCCTACCCCTAGGAACCAGTCTAGCAATGGTTCTTAAATTTCTACTCATAAGGGATATTCTAACAATGATTCTCAACCTTATACACCTAAGGTATAGTATAACAATGGTTCTCAACGTCATACACATAGGAGTTAGTCTAGCAATGGTTCTCCACTTTCTACACATAGTGGATATTCAAACAATGGTTCTCAACTTTCTACTCCTAAGGGATAGTCTAGCAATGGTTCTAAACTTTCTACACCTATGAGATCATCTAATAATGTTTTTCAATGTTATACACCTAAGGGATAGTCTAATAATGGTCTCAACCTTCTCCTGCAAGGGGTTACTCTAATAATGGTTCTCAACGTTATACACCTAGAGGATAGTCTAGCAATGGTCTCAACGTTCTCCACCAAGGGGATAATCTAATAATGGTTCTCAACTTTCTTCACCCTGGGGATGATATAATAATGGTTCTCAACGTTATACATCTAGGGAATAGTCTAACAATTGTTCTCAACCTTTTACACATAGGGGATATTCTAAATATGTTTCTCAACGTTATACACCTTTTGGAGAAATTTATTTTTGAGAAAAACAATGTACACATGTACTTCGAAATCCAGTGTTCATAATAGCATACAGTACTATTTTAGACCGTAACTGAACAAGATACATCAACCAGAAGCCTTCGCCCAATTATCGTAAAAACTATTATTTGACACATGTGTACTATTAGCCGGTTACTTATAGAACGTCTTGTCCCAGGAAGTATTCATCGGCAATAAAGACGAGAAATAAAACACATTAAGGACACAAAAGGCGATTTCAAAATGTATTTCCCGTGGAAACACCATTTTATGTTATATTTTATACTTTCAGTTCTTGTAAAGAAGGCTTCAGACATAACTTAGTACGGAATATAAGTGTCTGTTATACATCCACCAAGACCTGTTTTGCGGGTTGTTATTGATGTTGTTCCAGATGTCAGATTTCGCTATATAATAATAATGTCGCAACTCTTAAAGGGGGAAAAAAGACGATACCATGTAAAAGGCCGCTTACAGTAGAAATGGTTTGTCGATTAAAACGGTAAAGCCAACACAAACATCACTTTTAAAGGGTTTGTCAACAAATGATAAAGAACAAAACAAGTACATATAGACTTGAATACACTAACTTCCATTGACATTTTAAAAAAATCCACCTTTATGCTGGAAATAAAACGATATGCACATATAAGCAGCACACACACACACACGCACGCACGCACGCACGCACGCACGCAAGCACACACCCTTTAAATTACACATTTTTTAGCTGAATATGTACTTTTATATATATTTTCCACAATTTAAAAACAAAAATCTTACTTTTTCTTTAACAAAAATGTGACAATATTGGTAGGGGTGGTTGGGGCTGTGTGTGTGTGTGGGTGGGGGGGGGGGGGGGGGGGGGGGGGGGGGGGTGAGGAGGAATGTGCTTTAACAATGGTTCTTAACCTTCTACGCATAGGGGATAGTCTAACAATGGATCTCAACCTTCTACATTTTAAATAATTCATTCAAATAATTCAGTTAGTGGCTTTGCTAATTATTTATATGCAATTGAATTACAAATAGTTTCAAGTGTCACAGGTGATCATATCTCCAATTTAACTGTTGGAATTACCTTACTCTAAATATATATCGTATTTTATGAATTCGCATGATTGTTTAAACATTGTATGGTGTAGTATAGGGTAAAATACATGACTACTCGGTTTCTATGAACTGTTGTATAATCAGTACATTTAAAGAGGCAATATTGTTGATTTTCGATTACTTTCAGTCCGCTGGTCCTTTTCTCAAATCAAGGTTGTATTTTATGTTATTACAAAAGTATCTTTTTCCCAGAGGTCAACATATGCCGATAAACAGTTGCATAAGATTTGCTCAACTTCTTTTAGTTAAAACACATTTTGCAGGAGGACTATTTAATATCTCTAGAAATTAAAACAAATACTAAGTGTTTTCAAATGTTCTGAGTGTACATGCAATTAACCATGCATAGTGTTCACAAGAATCAATAAATCATCAATAATGTTTAGAGATGTTTACACAATCATAAACCATTTCGTGGAAAGCTCGCAATCGACATATCCTTTTAAGATCAACCACTTGTTCCGTTTATTGTTCATTTTAAAAGATGTCAAAATGCCCGAGCGTATTTGTGACCATTAAGGGAATAAATGAAACGTGAAATTATCCAATATTAAGCAACAAATAGTAAGAGTTATGGCACATATCAAACACATGATGATAGACATTCGCTGGCGCTAGCAATAAAACCACTATTCTATTCATGCACCGTTTCTTGAAAAGCATAGTTCACGTTTAGAGGTATACAGTAAAGATATAAGTAAAGGTTGGCATTTATTTCCAAATGCCATCCAGTGATGAACTGTATAGGAAAGAAAAATGAGGAAAGTGCCTACTTACATGCAGCAGACATTAAGGTTTCACGAATCCGATGGTGTCTGAAAGTAAATAACGACAAACATAA
The DNA here is from genome assembly GCA_037043455.1 of Cyrtodaria siliqua. Lineage (NCBI taxonomy): Eukaryota > Metazoa > Mollusca > Bivalvia > Adapedonta > Hiatellidae > Cyrtodaria > Cyrtodaria siliqua. Next base: position 77,062 of record JAWPHD010011304.1, read on the forward strand.
TAGCGGACTGCATTTCTAGCATGACAATAAAACAAGCGGTCACTTCAACATAATAACGAACTGCATTTCTAGCAGGACAATAAAACAAGTGGTCACGTCGCAAACTGCATTTCTAGCATGACAACAAAACAAGCGGTCACGTCAACATAATAACGAACTGCATTTCTAGCAGGAAAATAAAACAAGTGGTCACGTCGCGAACTGCATTTCTAGCAGGACAATAAAACAAGTGGTCACGTCAACATAATAACGAACTGCATTTTTAGCATGACAATAAAACAAGCGGTCACGTCAACATAACGAACTGCATTTCTAGCATGACAATAAAACAAGTGGTCACGTCAATAAAATAACGAACTGCATTTCTATCATGACAATAAAACAAGTGTCCATTATGACACGTCAACATAATAACGAATTGCATTGCTAGCATGACATAAACAGGTGGCCATTTTGACACATCAACATAATAACGAAGTGCATTGCTAGCATGACATAAACAGGTGGCCATTATGACACGTCAACATAGTGTATATCGAACGGGAAGGTTATAGACCCTCACACACCGGCAGTAGGTTAAAAAATGGCCACTCTATCCACCTGATAGTTTTGACTTGCTCATGAAGCAGGGGCGTAAAAAAATACTCTTGATATGTGATGCAAACCGCCGATAAGGAAAGGGTTTGAGAGGAGGTGCCCCCTCCCATAAGTGGGGAGGGCCTCTCCCAATTGCCATTTTATTTTCATCATTGGACTCACTGGACCAAATTCTTTGGATTAACATTGGACGATATATGTCAGCAATATAGGTTAAGCAATTATTTGCTTAAAATGCGGCAAATTCATTACCTCAATCCGTCGCCCCTCTGATTGTAATGGCATTTTAACGTTGTGAGATTTTTATTTTTTTAGTTTTATGTTTCCAAATTACTCCCGGTGGTAAATGACTTTGCCAAGTAACGTCCATTTAGAAGTAATAGCTCAGGTGTAAATCGTTTAATTTAAAATACTTGAATATGTTCCCTTTAACATGTATACAAATGTATACCTAAGACCAAATAAAAACTTATCTGTATTCATACAGTATCTTTTAATTCTTCACTTTACCTTCCTGTCATATCCATATCGACGACTACAGGTGTGTGACTTGAACAAAACCTCCACAAACTTACCCATTATTAGAAATCGTCTACATATAACACATGCGTTATACTTTTCTTGTTAAGTGTAGATGAGGCATGTTCATGCGTTGTAATGCAGTATTTCATGACACCAATGTCCATGGACTTGTTTTAAGAAAACATATAGCCTTATAACCAGACCACACTCCATTCAATTTAATGCTTCTTTTTCAAATGTTTAGACTTTTATTTTTTTTATTTTTGTATATATATTTTCAATGTTACTCACATTAACATGTCACCCTACATGACGCTGACTATTTACATGTAATATACATTTCTTGAAAGTACGTAGATGAACAAAGACCATTCGCGGACCGTTATATGACAGTTATAGAACAATGGACTTCCTGCGTCGTCTATTTTTAAAAACATTACAAATACTTCGGCGAATGCCAAACAAGGACAATTGTGCTGCTGCTATGATTTTCCCTGTTATTATTCGTACTTTAATACCAATGCTCGTGAATACGATCAATACAGACTTTTTGTTTGCTTTAAACGCGGCTATTCACAATTAACTTATTGGTATACACTATTTCTAGTTGCAGTCTGACAAGTTCCTTCTCAATGCATTTATTGAAATCTCTTACATGCAGTTATCTCAATGTAGTTTATATTATAGCTTTCTTTCCTTTATTGCTCTCGTACATAGACAAGAATCGCGAGTATATCCGGACCCTACGTCGTAGACATTTGAAGTTGTGTATTTCCAATCAAAACAGCTCCGGTGGATTTGCAATTGACATGCCCTCTCGGTAACTTACATCCCGTAATTTCCTGAACCGGAGCCGGAACATCATATCGATTTCGCATTCAATATTCATCTCGGCAATTATACGTATTTATGAAGCACTGACATAGGTCGTTGTTTTTGTACAGCCTCAGATGCAGAGGCTGACAAGCGGGCTGAGAATGATTGACGCGGAAGATTTCAAATATTCATTTTGATAAAATCTGTTGCTGATGAAGTTAAGTTTGTTCCAAAAATTAGCTAATGGCATACGATAAGAAGGTAATCAAAAATTGATTTGAACTATCAGTATCAAATCTATATAACCCATATTCGTGGTAGTGATCACCGTATATATACAGTTCTATATAATACATATTCGTGGTAGTGATCACTGTATATATACAGTTTTATATAATAAATATTCGTGGTAGTGATCACTGTGTATATACAGTTCTATATGATATATATTCGTGATAGTGATCACTGTATATATACAGAGTTCTACATAATACATATTCGTGGTAGTGATCACTGTATATATACAGTTCTAAACAATAAATATTCGTGATAGTGATCACTGTATATATACAGAGTTCTACATAATACATATTCGTGGTAGTGATCACTGTATATATACAGTTCTATACAATACATATTCGTGATAGTGATCACTGTATATATACAGAGTTCTACATAATACATATTCGTGATAGTGATCACTGTGTATATACAGAGTTCTACATAATACACTGTATATATACAGAGTTCTACATAATACATATTTGTGGTAGTGATCACTGTATATATACAGAGTTCTACATAATACATATTCGTGGTAGTGATCACTGTATATATACAGTTCTATACAATACATATTCGTGATAGTGATCACTGTATATATACAGTTCTACATAATACATATTCGTTGTAGTGATCACTGTATATATACAGTTCTATATAATATATATTCGTGGTAGTGATCACTGTATATATACAGTTCTACATAATACATATTCGTGGTAGTGATCAATGTATATATACAGTTCTACATAATACATATTCGTGGTAGTGATCACTGTATATATACAGTCCTACATAATACATATTCGTGGTAGTGATCACTGTATATATATACAGAGTTCTACATTATACATATTCGTGGTAGTGATCAATGTATATATAAAGTTATACATAATACATATTCGTGATAGTGATCACTGTATATATACAGTTCTATATAACAAATATGCGTGATAGTCATCACTGTATATATACAGTTCTCTATAATACATATTCGTGGTAGTGATCACTTTATATACTGTTCTATATAATAAATATGCCTGATGGTGATCACTGTATATATACAGTTCTATATAAGACATATTCGTGGTAGTGATCAATGTATATATACAGTTCTACATAATACATATTCGTGGTAGTGATCACTGTATATACAGTTCTATACAATACATATTCGTGATAGTGATCACTGAATTAACAGTTCTATATAATACTGATTCGTGGTAGCCATCACTGTATATACAGTTCTACATAATACTTATTCGTGATAGTGATCACTGTATATACAGTTCTATATAATACATATACGTGGTAGTGATCACCGTATATACAGTTCTATATAATACATATTCGTGGTAGTGATCACCGTATATACAGTTCTGTATGATAAATATTGGTGATAGTGATCACTGTATACATATACAGTTCTATATAATATACATTCGTGGTAGTGATCACTGTATATAAAGTTCTATATATACATATTCGTGGTAGTGCTTATTGTATATACAGTTATATACAATACATATTCGTGGTAGTGATCGCCGTATATATACAGTTCTATATAATACATATTCGTGGTAGTGATCACTGTATATATAGTTCTATACAATACATATTCGTGATAGTGATCACTGTATATATACAGAGTTCTACATAATACATATTCGTGGTAGTGATCACTGTATATATACAGTTCTACATAATATATATTCGTGGTAGTAATCACTATATATACAGTTCTATATAATATATATTCGCGGTAGTGATCACTGTATATATACAGTTCTACATAATATATATTCGTGGTAGTGATCACTATATATACAGAGTTCTACATAATACATATTCGTGGTAGTGATCACTGTATATATACAGTTCTACATAATATATACTCGTGGTAGTGATCACTATATATACAGCTATATACAATACATATTCGTGATAGTGATCACTGTATATATACAGAGTTCTATATAATATATATTCGCGGTAGTGATCACTGTATATATACAGTTCTACATAATATATATTCGTGGTAGTGATCACTATATATACAGAGTTCTACATAATACATATTCGTGGTAGTGATCACCGTATATATACAGTTCTATATAATATATATTCGTGGTAGTGATCACTATATATACAGTTCTATATAATATATATTCGCAGTAGTGATCACTGTATATACAGTTCTATACAATACATATTCTGGTAGTGATCACCGTATATATACAGTTATATATAATACATATTCTTGGTAGTGATCACCGTATATATATATACACTGTACAGTTCCATATAATACATATTCGTGGCAATGATCTCCATATATATATATATATATATATATATACAGTTCTATATAGTACATATTCGTTGTAGTGATCACTGTATATATACAGTTCTATATAATATATATTCGTGGTAGTGATCACTGTATATATACAGTTCTATATGATATATATTCGTGGTAGTGATCACTGTATATATACAGTTCTATATGATATATATTCGTGGTAGTGATCACTGTATATATACAGTTCTATATGATATATATTCGTGGTAGTGATCACTGTATATATACAGTTCTATATGATATATATTCGTTGTAGTGAATACTGCTTATATATAGTTCTATATAATACATATTCGCGGTAGGGATCTCTATATCTATCAATTCTATATAATACATATTCGCGGTAGTGATCACTGTATATATATATATATACAATCACTGTATATATATATATATATATATATATATACAGTTCTATATAATACATGTTCGTGGTAGTATCGCCGTATATAGACAGTTCTATATAATACTTATTCGCGGTAGGGATCTCTATATATATCAGTTCTATATAATACATATTCGTGGTAGTGATCACCGTATATAAACAGTTATATATACATGTAATACACGTTATATATCACTTCTGTATAATACACTGTATGTATCAATTCTATAATACGTATTCGCGGTAATGATCACTTCATATATACAGTTCTATATAACACATATTCGTAGTAGTGATCTTCGATATACAGTTCTATAATACATATTCGTGGTAGTGATCACCGTATATATACAGTTCTATATTATACATATTCGCGGTAACGATCTATATATCCTTCAGATCTATACAATACACATTCCTGGTGATCAGCGTATATATACAATTCTATATAATACATATTCGTGGTAGTGATCACTCGATATATATACAGTTCTATATAATACATATTCGCGGTAGAGATCGCTATATCTATCAGTTCTATAAAATAGACTGTATCTATCAGTTCTATATAATACACTCTATATATCAGTTCTATATAATACATATTCGCGGTAGAGATCGCTATATCTATCAGTTCTATAACATAGACTGTATCTATAAGTTCTATATAATACTCTTTATATATCAGTTCTATATAATACACTCTATATATCAGTTCTATATGATACACTCTATATATCAGTTCTATATAATACTCTTTATATATCAGTTCTATATGATACACTCTATATATCAGTTCTATATGATACACTCTATATATCAGTTCTATATAATACTCTTTATATATCAGTTCTATATGATACACTCTATATATCAGTTCTATATGATACACTCTATATATCAGTTCTATATAATACTCTTTATATATCAGTTCTATATAATACTCTCTATATATCAGTTCTATATAATACACTCTATATATCAGTTATATATAATAAATGATCGCGGTAGGGATCTCTATTTCTATTAGAACTATATATTATACTATATCTATCAGTTCTAGATGATACACTATATATCAGTTCTATACAATACATACATTGTATTCGTGGTAGTGTTCACTGTATACATATAGTTCTATATAATACATTTTCGCGCTAGGGATCGCTATATATATATAAGTTCTAATAATACACTGTATATATCAGTTCTCTATAATACACTCTATACATGTATATCAATCAGTTCTGTATAATAAATGATCGCGTTAGGGATATCTATATCTTTCAGTTCTATATAATAGACGATCGCAGTAGGGATCTATATCTATCAGTTCTATATGATACACTATATATATCAGTTCTATAAAATACACTATATGTATCATTTCTATATAATACACTATATATATCGGTTCTATATAATACGCTATATATATATATCAGTTCTATATACTACACTATATATATATCAGTTCTATATAATACACTATATATATATATCAGTTCTATATAATACACTATATATATATCAGTTCTATATAATACACTATAAATATATCAGTTCTATATAATACACTATATATATCAGTTCTATATAATACACTATATATATATATATCAGTTCTATATATACACTATATATATCAGTTCTGTATAATACGCATGATGTTTTTGTGCCTCTGTCATTCAATGTTATTTACATTACATGTATATCTTAAAGCTTCTATCATATTCACTGACGTTCTGTGATAGTATATGACAGCCTTTTGCGGTTATTTTTTCAGTATTTGGTTTGAAGTATTTATTTCAGAGTTCAGTACAAAGTTAAAAGAAACACTGTGAAAATAGTTGACGCTTTTTGAATTCAAAATATATATCGTGAGAGGAATTCTATTAGCAATTACTGTGCTCATCTCGTCCCCTCAACGCAATAACTCCGTAAGTGCACTTTGGTAAATTGTTCAGGAGAGACAAACCACTGGTTTTTTTTCTTAACAATAGTACATATAAAGACACAATCTCATTACAGTCATATCCTAATTACGATTTGATACTCTCCGCTATAGGATCTGTCAGGTCACGTCAGATCGACCTTTCATCTAATCAATGTTCACAGGGGCGGATCCAGGATTTCAGCTTGGGGGTGGGGGGGGGGGGGATGGAGGCGTTTCTAGCCTCATAAAACGGTTGCGGTAGTGCATTGATAGGGTAAAAAAGTCCGTTTTCAAATAAAAGTGTGTTAATTAAACCACTCATTAGCCATTATACGTCGAGCGAGTGAAGCGAGTGAGAATTTTTTTTTATACTGAGGGCGTGCATCGAAATTATTTTGTGTTTTATAAGCTAAACGTTACGAACATTGCCTCTTTCAATTACCGAGCGTAGACTGCTCCACAGCGTTTTACTGAACCGCGACATGCAGTCTATACCGAGCAATTTTGTTGGCTCAAATCCGATTGGCTAATCGTAAGGTGAATCTGACGTGACCTCCAATGGAGCGTAGTCAGATCCTTGTAGTGTAGAGTATCGTAGCGTGATAGAGGCTCTGCTGTTAATGAGATTGATAAAGACACTGCCTTACACTTAAGTGTTATATACATTTACCATGCTACCTCTTATTATTATATTTAAATTAAAACTATTTTTAAATTTCATGTGCGCAGTAGCTCCGCCTACTTGAAATATGAAGTTATCAGAATGTATCAAGTGAATGTGAAAATAACATTGTTTGCAATTCACTAACTGCGTTCAAAACTGTATAAACGCTGAGAATTTGTGAACTAGTTCTTAATTTAGCAATATTTCAAAAGGATTAGTATTGCAATTTAATAGAAGTATTTCTTTTTTTTAAAAAGCGTGTGAAAAAAGTATTCGCATTTCATTCAAGAAAGGTTTTCTGTGAGGTTAATCTGACACAGTTCAGCATTTTATTATATATTATAGAGTGGCACTCATTGCAGCTTCTACAAACCGATTAGCATCCGAAACTCAGTGGTAATTCCGGGATTACGGAAATCAGTGAAGTAGTTCTGACTGCTCAGAGTGTTACAGAGAAGACTAAAGCAGCTATATTTCTAAATGTGTATTTCATGTGGCATTTTTGAATATGTGATAAATAGAATCTCACTTTCATGCCTATTT
>JAWPHD010011305.1:0-85162 GCA_037043455.1 Cyrtodaria siliqua
TGTGCCTAGTCTATGTGCTTGGAATACCACTCTATGATGCTGGAATAGCACATACGGTATATTCAACATTGTCATCACAAGTCTCCAAAGGTTGAAACATCAAATGTATCTATGTGGTTGGAATATGTCAGGTCTCTACATGGTTGGACTATATCACATCTCCATGTGGTTATCCCACATCTCCATGCCGTCTCTCTGTTGCTAGAATATCACACGTTTCTGTAATTATGTGGTTCGAATATGTTTTGTGGTTGAAATATCTCTGTAGTAAGAATATCTTCATTCTTAAAGTATGTGGTTGGAAATATCTTGTGTGCTTTTACGTGGGAATATATCTCATAAAATCTCCGTAGCTTAAATATTGTGTGTTTCTCTATGTGGTTGGAATACCTCATGTGTCCATGTGGTTGGAATATATTTGCCATCTGTAGATTTTTTGAACTATCTGTCACTGGAGAACATGGAGCAAACCTAAAATACAATAAATTTATTATATTTTGAATTCTTGTAAACTAATCTTATGTTCATGAACAGTCTGTAAGCAAAGTAAAACAGGAAATGTAGCATTCAAGGACCACAGTTAAAGTCAGAATATGCTTATTGTTAACCTTAACAGAGATGATAGAGACTTTGTGTCAAGTATTTGTGTATAATTATTACTGTCAAATTTGCATTAAATCCCAATATGAATCCAGCTGTAAAACTACTTTTAACTATTGTGTTTACATAAACATTACCTGTGCTATAAACCATTTGGATCTGCACACTTCTGTGTTGTGCTTAGCGTCGGCGCAGCATGTAGGGGATACAGCGTAATAAGTGCGCACATATTTATTACTGTGTACAGTTTAATTTTAGTCATTTTATTTGTTAGCGTAATTCTCCAAGTTGTAACGCTTCTGAGTGCTTTGTCAGATGTTTTAGTTTATGTGTAAATAAGCATATTCTGCCTTTAACCAAATACAATCCCAAACTTGCCTTTCATATAAACTACAGTACAGATCAGGGCAAAACCCACACTTTACTCGATTCACCGAGTTTGGTCGTATCGAGTGCCGCGCAGATCTACGCGACGAGGAGTGACTGTTTGGACTCGGTAAATCCACTCAGCGAAAGAACGCCATTGTCAAGTCATTTGCACTCCCAAGTTACGTAGAATCCAATTAACCATGAGTGCTCACCTGTGGTGGTTTATTATTTATTAAAGCCAATCGCAAGAAAAAGTACAAACAATGAGACGCCGAGTGAATATTTTCTGTGCAAGACTGATAAATACACTGAATAAATTTCGAATACAAATACGTATTTCAAAATTTTAATGCATTTAATCACAAGTTTTGTTCGTTTCTGTTGTCCAAAAGTCACATTTCTTCAACCGAAATAAGTACCCATTAATTCTTGGCCATGTATGTACCTTTTAACAAGGCGGCACTAACAACGGGTTTATTACCCGGAATTTTACAATTTTTTCTGATTATTTCTGACTAAAGAACCTGTCAACAAAATAATAAACAGCAGAACAAATTTGTTACAAATAACGATTAATTAAAAATACAATTATAATTTCCAGTATAATAATTACTAATTGAATTTTATGTTCAGAGTGTCGTCGCGAAGCCGGTAATAGGAACCGCCATATAACTATCGTGACCCAGTATACATAATCCGGACATTCAAATTTTTCCACATCCGCTTTTCCAAAACAGAAGTAAAAAGTAAAATTGTCTTCTGCTTCGATTTTTTTGAAGTTTTTGAATAATTATGCATTAAAATGACTGCAATTAGAAAAAGTTGCACCCTTTACCTGGGCAGTATCGACTCGGCGAACTCCCAAGTTTATCTACGCAAAGTGTCATGGCATAAGTACGCCGAGAGCTTTTCGCGTAGGTGATTCCCACTCTGAGTAGTTTTATCATCAAAACTCTGTGTAATTACGCGATTTGTAATTTCTCAATCGGCGTCAAAGAGTAAAGTGTGGGTTTCGCGTGAGCTGTACTGTACCAACACACCAAGTTTCTTCTATTTTTAGTAACAGTTTTCTTGACTACAGTGATCCAATCCCAGGCTTTATGTTCATATTTATAAGCTACCTACTCATACAAATGCATTCAAATATCTCATTCCTAACTAAAGGTATTGTGCGGAAACCATTTTGTGCGGAAACCATTTTCTATATTTTTTGAGTAATTTTTACAATTTCTGTTGCCATAGCAACCACAATTCACGATTAATAAAAAAAAAAAGAACTCCTCTTACCTACACACACATTTTCATTAAATTATCTTTAAAAGCGTTTCTTTTGTTATCAAAGGATACATGTATTTTGTGTATTTTTACTATATCCATTGCCATAGTAACCATATATTTGTCAGATCAACAAAATAAAATAAAAAATATATGGGTATAATCCCTTCATTGCCCTCTAGCAACATGTCAAGTTTCATAAATATCTTAAATACTTTTCAGGATCCATATTTGTGGGACAGACTGAAAGACTGACTGACTGATTGGAGGCAAACCTCTAGTCCCCTCCGGTGACACACCGGTAGAGTACTAACAAAAAAATATAATTTCTACAATTATCTGCGAGGTAATTTTTGTCAATAAGAGCAAGGTTATGCTTATCTGTGTATCGTTATCATATCACGATACAGACCCCACAATACCATACGTGTGAGAGAATTGAATTGAATTGGGTTTTAAGGCGCACCAACACATTACAGGTTATATGGCGCCTAACAGGCATGAACATGCCAGGCTCATCTTCCATGTACATCGAGATAAAATATGGAAAATGGTCTAGAACCTTCTCACCCTGAACTGCAGAGTTGTTGCAAATTCTATCGTAAAAACTCCATTTACGCTGGAGCCACGTTTATTGTTTTCTGCCACTGCTCTTAGTGATGTGAGCGAGATGGCACCTGAAACAATGCAGGGGTCATGATGAAGACCTTTAATGAGCATGAACAAAAAATGACAAAATGAATATGAATGGGGGGGTCCTACCCCTCTGCATTTGACGGTGTGTTTGCAGTGGTTGTATTCTACCCCGGCAACCACACGGGGATCGTGTGAGAGAAAGTCGCGCTATAATCATATCACGATTAATCATTGCACCCCTAATTATTGGGGGTACTACGTATATGTACATGAAGTTACTACGTATGTATGTGAAGTTTCATAAACATAGGTCAAAAAAAATAAAATCTTATGGCCACTTATGAGCTTGCCTATATACGTTATTGGATACTACATTACTTGAGGTAAAATGATCAAGGCATGTTGTAGTCTTATAAACATAGGCCAAATACTTGTCAATAAATACTGATAAAGGTGATCCTATGTGAGCAACAAACACAATTAAGAGAATAAAGCAGCAGACTCGGTTTTATTGAGTCTGTTCATGAGAAGTAATGAAAGAAGCAACAACTCTCAAGCCTCCTAGCACCGGCTTAAGCAGTATTCTACTTCAAAGCCACCTATATTGGGGCTCGTTGGTCCCAAAGGACCAGTAAAAATAACACTACTGATTCGTAGTACGGGGAGACTTTTTACAGCCGCCACACTGCACTAAACAAACGCTAGTGTGAATGTTAATCAAGATATGACCAAGCTTAGGTTGCAGGTTGAAGTGTGAAGACGATGCACAACGATGACAAAATATAATTTGGCAAAATATTCGAGAATTTGTCTGTTATGTATGGAGCCTCAGGTTTACCCAAAGTGTCTGGTATGTGTTGATTCTCTTTCTACTGTACATATAAAACAAGAGGCCAAAGAGGGCCTTTATCGCTCTACTGGCTACCCACTGGGCAAGGCCAAATTTGACCCAGGTTCATCATTTGAACAAACTTGGTAGAGGATCCAAAAGATGATAATAAATAAAAAATATTAAACCTGTTATCTTTTGTAGTTTCAGAGAAGATTTTTAAAATTCTTCCCTAAACTGATCCAAGAAGGGTCCCTAAGCTCTCAATACCAAGGTTTCTTATGAGAAAAACAATTGATTTTTTTTTTATTAAACAAGAAATGTCACAGTAAGTGACAAATGCCCCGAAGTGACAGATATATTTAAAAATAATTTTAAAAAAAAAATTATTAAAAAAATATATATTTAAAATAAAAAAAAAAAAATTATTAAAAAAAAAAAAAAAAAATCAATTAAATAAAATTTAAAAAAAAAAAAAATAAAAAAAAAAATTAAATAAAAAAAAAAAAAAAAAAAAATTAAATAAAATTTAAAAAAAAAATCACAAAAAATAAAATTTAAAAAAAAAAAAAAAAAAAAAATGACAAAAAAATAAATGAAAACATTTAAAAAAAAATCACAAAAAAAAAATCATGAAAAAATTAAAAAAAAAATGAAAAAAAAATTAATGAAAAAATATATTTTTTTAATTAAAACAAGTTATTTCAAAAGTTATTGTCTCACATAATTTGACCTATGACCTCTAAGTGTGACCTTGACCTTGGGGCCACAGACCTGGATTTGTGCTCGACACATCGTCTTATTGTGGTGAGCAATTGTGTCAAGTAATTTAAAAATCCGTCCAGGAATGCCCGAGTTATTGACCGAACACGATTTGACCTTTGACCTCTGTGACCTTGACCTTGGAGCGACGTACCTGGATTTTGTGCGCGACATGTCGTCTGGTTGTGCTGAGCACTTGTGCCAAGTTATTTGAATATCCGTCCAGAAATGCTAGAGTTACTGACTGGACACAATTTGACCTTTGACCTCTAAATATGACCTTGACCTTGGAGCCACGGACCTGGGTTTTGTGCATGACACATCGTCTAGTTGTGGTGAGCAATTATGCCAAGTTATTTAAAAATCTGTCCATGAATGTCATAGTTATTAATCGGCCACGAAAACACTTTGTTTTGACCTTTCACCTCTAAGTGTGACCTTGACCTTGGAGCCACGAACCTGGGTTTTGTGCGCGACACGTCTTGTTGTGGTGAGCAATTATTTGAAAATCCGTCCAATATTGTCAAAGTTATGAAGCGGACACGATTGTACAGACGAACGCCAACGAACTGGGACGAACGGAAAGACAGTGCGACTACTATATGCCACCCTTCGGGGGCACAAACAAAAATGAAAATTATAAAAAATAAATCAAAAAAAAAAAAATCCAAAAAATTCAAATAAAAAAAAAATAATAATAATAAAATTAAAAAATATATATTCAAAAAAGTTAACAAATTCAGCCCATCAACCAAGGTTTTGTATGAAAAAAATAATATATATCTCCAGTGAGATTTGAACCCACGACCCCTTGAGTTTACAGTGTACATTACCAAATATTGAAAAAGGGCCATAACTCCAGTGTTACTAGTTCGATCTGGCTGGTTCTCAAACTCGTTAGAGCTTTCATTGACATCAACAATCTGGCCAAGTTTGGGAAAGATCGAATACAAAATGAAGGCGCTAGAGTGTTCACAAGGCTGAAAATGGCATATTTCAATAATTCAAGGGCAAATAACTCTGATGTTCCAGGTCTGATATAGCTGGTTTTCGAACTTGTCCAGCTTTCATTGATATCTCCTAAAGTTTGGTAAAGATCAGATGAATAATGAAGGCTATATCGTCTTAACGAGGCAGAATATAGCATTTTAAACTAAATCAAGGGCCATAACTCTGCTGTTATTTTGTTCGATCTGGCTGATTTTCGAACGTGTCCGAGCTTTTATTGATATTAACAATCTGGTAAAGTTTCGTAAAGACCGGATAAAAAATGAAGGCCCTATCGTCTTAACGAGACAAAATATAGCATTTTTAATTAAATCAAGGGCCATAACTCCGCTGTTACTGGTCCGATCTGGATGGTTATCGTACTTGTCCGAGATTTCACCAATATTAACAATCTGGTAAAGTTTGGTAAATATTGGATGAAAAATAAAGGCCCTGTCGTCTTACGAGGCAAAATATAGCGTTTTTAACTAAATCAAGGGCATAACTCCGCAGTTACTTGTCCGATCTGGTTGGTTTTCGAACTTGTATGAGCTTTTATCAATATTAACAATCTGGCAAAGTTTGGTAAAGATGGGATGAAGAATAAATGCCCTATCGTCTTAACGGGGCAAAATATGGCATTTTTAACTAAATCAAGGGCCATAACTCCGCTGTTACTTGTCCGATCTGGCTGGTTTTTTAACTTGTCCAAGCTTTCATTGAATTTAACAATCTGGTACAGTTTGGTAAAGATCGGATGAAAAATGAAGGCCCTTTTGTCTTAATAAGTTAACGACAGACGGACGACGGACGGACGAGCTACCAGTTTATCATGCAGATATGCACTTTTCTGCCTAATAAAGGGGTGACCTATTAGCATTTTGCTTTAATTAGGCACTGGCCAATAAAGCAAATCAATGCGGAATCTCTCGGCGTTTATTGTACGTAACGTTATCTGACGTCATGCACGTAACTTTGCCTGACGTCATAAAACAAAGAAAAAACAACAACATGGCGACGTCCTCGATAAGCGTACCATTCTGAGAAATAGGTAATAATAGTAATTCATACAGAAAATATGGATAATCTACATGATAAATAGACAGAGCCTCGCCATTCTTCGTTTTCTAAGCCTCGCCTAATAAACTTGATAGTAAAAAGGCACTGACATAATATTCTCTATATATATGACTTATTTGCATCATGGGAGATGGATTTAAACCAGGTAATAAACGTACCATGTCCTTCATATAATAATCCAAGCATCAATCAAATCCTCTCCTGAGAATTAGGTTATTTTAATATCTCACAAGTACAGGTACACTTGCATTGGTTGTATTTGAAAATTAAAATCAAAATAAAATCTTAAAATCCTACAATTTTTTTTTCATTTTTTTTTTCTGAGAGCCAAAAATACAAAGGAAATTACCCACTAAGACTGTATAATGGACTATCCTTTTTTGAATTTGGACCAGTCCATTTATAATACAAAGGGGTGTTTCAGTCAAATGACTGATGAGCACCCACCGACAGTGTAAACCCTGATCAGCCTGCAAGATGTTGTGCCAGTCATTTTGGTAAAGGTTCCAATTCATATCACTTACGTTTTTTGAGAAGTAGTCACCACAGTCACATTTCTAAATCTATTTTAGCAGTGGTGGCCATCTTGAATTTCATACCGATCTGAATTTTTGCTAGGAACAACTAGACATCAAGAGCAACTGCAACATTCCTGTCAAGTTCCATAAAATTTCATAAAGTTGTTTCAGAAGAGTAGTCGCCACAATTTTTCCTATATAACTCTATGTAAACAAATATTGCCGCTGGCGGCCACATTTGACATCCAATCAAAATGAACTTTGGTTAGGACCAATTACATGTCGTAGCAGTCAATTTGGCAAAGGTTTCAAATCAATATCCCTTACATTTTTTGAAAAGTAGATGTCACAAAGTCACATTTTTAGAATCTATTTTTAGCAGTGGTGGCCATCTTGAATATCCTACCGACCTGAACTTTTGCTAGGATCAACTAGACATTAAGACATTTTTGAGAAGTAGTCGCGTCAAAAGTCCATTTTTTAAAATCTATTTATAGCCCTGGCAGCCATCTTGAATTTTCTGCCAACCTGAAGTTTTGCTAAGATCAACTAGACATCAAGAGCAACATTCCTGTAAAGTTTCATGACAATCCGTCAAGTAATTTCAGAGAAGTAGTTGCAACAAGTTTTTCATATTATAATTCTATGTAAACAAAGATGGTCGCTGGTGGCCATGTTTGACATCAAATCAAAATTGATTGGTTTGGATCAATTAAGTACATGTCACACCAGTCATTCTGGTAAAGGTTCCAATTCAATATCCCTTACATTTTTTGAAAAGTAGATGTCACAAAGTCACATTTTTAGAATCTATTTTTAGCATTGGTGGCCATCTTGAATATCCTACCGACCTGAACTTTTGCTAGGATCAACTAGACATTAAGATCTACATTCCTGTCAAGTTTTATGAAATTCCATCAGGTAGTTTCAGAGAAGTAGTCGCCACAAGTTTTTCCTATATAACCAGGGCTTTTTTTCTTCATAAACAGGGGCCGGGGCCGATATTCGGCCCCATTTTTCCCCTCTTTGCTGAAAAAAGTCCCCTAAAAAAAATAATAATAGATATATTTATTTTTTTGACTTAACATTATTTCCCCCTCTAACTTTCGAAACATTATTATGTTTGGGATACATTTCTAGAAGACAGTTTATCTAAAAAATGTACCTCTTTTGCATACATGCACACCCAAATCTTCAATTTCTGCCTAATACACTGTTCCCCCACGAACAACATGTCCTGCCAGTCATTTGGTAAAGGTTCCAATCAATATCACTTACAGTTTTCGTACAGGAGCCCAACACACACTGAGTGTCAGACCAGTCAGGAAGTACTTCCAAGTCGTAGGATACCAAATTAGCTCCATGTAAAAATGAAAGGTTTCTAATTGTATGTGTTTTTAGCTCGACTGATCAAACATCAGCAGAGCTTATGCCGTGGTGCGTCGTCCGTCCATCTGTCTGTCTGTCCGTAAACTTTTTTAGTGGCGACTACTCCTTTGAAACTACTTGACAGATGTTCATGGAACTGTCACAGGAATGTTGCTCTTGATGTCTAGTTGATCCTACCAACATTTTAGGTTGGCCGGAAATTCAAGAGGGCCACCATGGCTAAAAATAGATTTTAAAAAATGTGATTTTGTGGCTACTACTTCCCAGAAAACTGTAAGTGATATTGATTGGAACCTTTACCAAAATGACTGGCAGGACATGTTGTTCGTGGGGGGAACAGTGTATTAGGCAGAAATTGAAGATTTGGGTGTGCATGTATGCAAAAGAGGTACATTTTTAGATAAACTGTCTTCTAGAAATGTATCCCAAACATAATAATGTTTCGAAAGTTAGAGGGGAAATAATGTTAAGTCAAAAAAATAAATATATCTATTATTATTTTTTTTAGGGGACTTTTTTCAGCCAAAGAGGGGAAAAATGGGGCCGAATATCGCCCCGGCCCCTGTTTATGAAGAAAAAAAAGCCCTGGTTATATAGGAAAAACTTGTGGCGACTACTTCTCTGAAACTACCTGATGGAATTTCATAAAACTTGACAGGAATGTAGATCTTAATGTCTAGTTGATCCTAGCAAAAGTTCAGGTCGGTAGGATATTCAAGATGGCCACCAATGCTAAAAATAGATTCTAAAAATGTGACTTTGTGACATCTACTTTTCAAAAAATGTAAGGGATATTGAATTGGAACCTTTACCAGAATGACTGGTGTGACATGTACTTAATTGATCCAAACCAATCAATTTTGATTTGATGTCAAACATGGCCACCAGCGACCATCTTTGTTTACATAGAATTATAATATGAAAAACTTGTTGCAACTACTTCTCTGAAATTACTTGACGGATTGTCATGAAACTTTACAGGAATGTTGCTCTTGATGTCTAGTTGATCTTAGCAAAACTTCAGGTTGGCAGAAAATTCAAGATGGCTGCCAGGGCTATAAATAGATTTTAAAAAATGGATTTTGACGCGACTACTTCTCAAAATGTCTTAATGTCTAGTTGATCCTAGCAAAAGTTCAGGTCGGTAGGATATTCAAGATGGCCACCACTGCTAAAAATAGATTCTAAAAATGTGACTTTGTGACATCTACTTTTCAAAAATGTAAGGGATATTGATTTGAAACCTTTGCCAAATTGACTGCTACGACATGTAATTGGTCCTAACCAAAGTTCATTTTGATTGGATGTCAAATGTGGCCGCCAGCGGCAATATTTGTTTACATAGAGTTATATAGGAAAAAATTGTGGCGACTACTCTTCTGAAACAACTTTATGAAATTTTATGGAACTTGACAGGAATGTTGCAGTTGCTCTTGATGTCTAGTTGTTCCTAGCAAAAATTCAGATCGGTATGAAATTCAAGATGGCCACCACTGCTAAAAATAGATTTAGAAAATGTGACTGTGGTGACTACTTCTCAAAAAACGTAAGTGATATGAATTGGAACCTTTACCAAAATGACTGGCACAACATCTTGCAGGCTGATCAGGGTTTACACTGTCGGTGGGTGCTCATCAGTCATTTGACTGAAACACCCCTTTGTATTATAAATGGACTGGTCCAAATTCAAAAAAGGATAGTCCATTATACAGTCTTAGTGGGGTAATTTCCTTTGTATTTTTGGCTCTCAGAAAAAAAAAATGAAAAAAAATTGTAGGATTTTAAGATTTTATTTTGATTTTAATTTTCCAAATACAACCAATGCAAGTGTACCTGTACTTGTGAGATATTAAAATAACCTAATTCTCAGGAGAGGATTTGATTGATGCTTGGATTATTATATGAAGGACATGGTACGTTTATTACCTGGTTTAAATCCATCTCCCATGATGCAAATAAGTCATATATATAGAGAATATTATGTCAGTGCCTTTTACTATCAAGTTTATTAGGCGAGGCTTAGAAAACGAAGAATGGCGAGGCTCTGTCTATTTATCATGTAGATTATCCATATTTTCTGTATGAATTACTATTATTACCTATTTCTCAGAATGGTACGCTTATCGAGGACGTCGCCATGTTGTTGTTTTTTCTTTGTTTTATGACGTCAGGCAAAGTTACGTGCATGACGTCAGATAACGTTACGTACAATAAACGCCGAGAGATTCCGCATTGATTTGCTTTATTGGCCAGTGCCTAATTAAAGCAAAATGTAATAGGTCACCCCTTTATTAGGCAGAAAAGTGCATATCTGCATGATAAACTGGTAGCTCGTCCGTCCGTCGTCCGTCTGTCGTTAACTTATTAAGACAAAAGGGCCTTCATTTTTCATCCGATCTTTACCAAACTGTACCAGATTGTTAAATTCAATGAAAGCTTGGACAAGTTAAAAAACCAGCCAGATCGGACAAGTAACAGCGGAGTTATGGCCCTTGATTTAGTTAAAAATGCCATATTTTGCCCCGTTAAGACGATAGGGCATTTATTCTTCATCCATCTTTACCAAACTTTGCCAGATTGTTAATATTGATAAAAGCTCATACAAGTTCGAAAACCAACCAGATCGACAAGTAACTGCGGAGTTATGGCCCTTGATTTAGTTAAAAACGCTATATTTTGCCTCGTAAGACGACAGGGCCTTTATTTTTCATCCAATATTTACCAAACTTTACCAGATTGTTAATATTGGTGAAATCTCGGACAAGTACGATAACCATCCAGATCGGACCAGTAACAGCGGAGTTATGGCCCTTGATTTAATTAAAAATGCTATATTTTGTCTCGTTAAGACGATAGGGCCTTCATTTTTTATCCGGTCTTTACGAAACTTTACCAGATTGTTAATATCAATAAAAGCTCGGACACGTTCGAAAATCAGCCAGATCGAACAAATAACAGCAGAGTTATGGCCCTTGATTTAGTTTAAAATGCTATATTCTGCCTCGTTAAGACGATATAGCCTTCATTATTCATCTGATCTTTACCAAACTTTAGGAGATATCAATGAAAGCTGGACAAGTTCGAAAACCAGCTATATCAGACCTGGAACATCAGAGTTATTTGCCCTTGAATTATTGAAATATGCCATTTTCAGCCTTGTGAACACTCTAGCGCCTTCATTTGTATTCGATCTTTCCAAACTTGGCCAGATTGTTGATGTCAATGAAAGCTCTAACGAGTTTGAGAACCAGCCAGATCGAACTAGTAACACTGGAGTTATGGCCCTTTTTCAATATTTGGTAATGTACACTGTAAACTCAAGGGGTCGTGGGTTCAAATCTCACTGGAGATATATATTATTTTTTTCATACAAAACCTTGGTTGATGGGCTGAATTTGTTAACTTTTTTGAATATATATTTTTTAATTTTATTATTATTATTTTTTTTTATTTGAATTTTTTGATTTTTTTTTTTTGATTTATTTTTTATAATTTTCATTTTTGTTTGTGCCCCCGAAGGGTGGCATATAGTAGTCGCACTGTCTTTCCGTTCGTCCCAGTTCGTTGGCGTTCGTCTGTACAATCGTGTCCGCTTCATAACTTTGACAATATTGGACGGATTTTCAAATAATTGCTCACCACAACAAGACGTGTCGCGCACAAAACCCAGGTTCGTGGCTCCAAGGTCAAGGTCACACTTAGAGGTGAAAGGTCAAAACAAAGTGTTTTCGTGGCCGATTAATAACTATGACATTCATGGACAGATTTTTAAATAACTTGGCATAATTGCTCACCACAACTAGACGATGTGTCATGCACAAAACCCAGGTCCGTGGCTCCAAGGTCAAGGTCATATTTAGAGGTCAAAGGTCAAATTGTGTCCAGTCAGTAACTCTAGCATTTCTGGACGGATATTCAAATAACTTGGCACAAGTGCTCAGCACAACCAGACGACATGTCGCGCACAAAATCCAGGTACGTCGCTCCAAGGTCAAGGTCACAGAGGTCAAAGGTCAAATCGTGTTCGGTCAATAACTCGGGCATTCCTGGACGGATTTTTAAATTACTTGACACAATTGCTCACCACAATAAGACGATGTGTCGAGCACAAATCCAGGTCTGTGGCCCCAAGGTCAAGGTCACACTTAGAGGTCATAGGTCAAATTATGTGAGACAATAACTTTTGAAATAACTTGTTTTAATTAAAAAAATATATTTTTTCATTAATTTTTTTTTCATTTTTTTTTTAATTTTTTCATGATTTTTTTTTTGTGATTTTTTTTTAAATGTTTTCATTTATTTTTTTGTCATTTTTTTTTTTTTTTTTTTTTTAAATTTTATTTTTTGTGATTTTTTTTTTAAATTTTATTTAATTTTTTTTTTTTTTTTTTTTTATTTAATTTTTTTTTTTATTTTTTTTTTTTAAATTTTATTTAATTGATTTTTTTTTTTTTTTTTAATATTTTTTTTTTTTTATTTTAAATATATATTTTTTTAATAATTTTTTTTTTAAAATTATTTTTAAATATATCTGTCACTTCGGGGGCATTTGTCACTTACTGTGACATTTCTTGTTTAATAAAAAAAAAATCAATTGTTTTTCTCATAAGAAACCTTGGTATTGAGAGCTTAGGGACCCTTCTTGGATCAGTTTAGGGAAGAATTTTAAAAATCTTCTCTGAAACTACAAAAGATAACAGGTTTAATATTTTTTATTTATTATCATCTTTTGGATCCTCTACCAAGTTTGTTCAAATGATGAACCTGGGGTCAAATTTGGCCTTGCCCAGTGGGTAGCCAGTAGAGCGATAAAGGCCCTCTTTGGCCTCTTGTTTTATATGTACAGTAGAAAGAGAATCAACACATACCAGACACTTTGGGTAAACCTGAGGCTCCATACATAACAGACAAATTCTCGAATATTTTGCCAAATTATATTTTGTCATCGTTGTGCATCGTCTTCACACTTCAACCTGCAACCTAAGCTTGGTCATATCTTGATTAACATTCACACTAGCGTTTGTTTAGTGCAGTGTGGCGGCTGTAAAAAGTCTCCCCGTACTACGAATCAGTAGTGTTATTTTTACTGGTCCTTTGGGACCAACGAGCCCAATATAGGTGGCTTTGAAGTAGAATACTGCTTAAGCCGGTGCTAGGAGGCTTGAGAGTTGTTGCTTCTTTCATTACTTCTCATGAACAGACTCAATAAAACCGAGTCTGCTGCTTTATTCTCTTAATTGTGTTTGTTGCTCACATAGGATCACCTTTATCAGTATTTATTGACAAGTATTTGGCCTATGTTTATAAGACTACAACATGCCTTGATCATTTTACCTCAAGTAATGTAGTATCCAATAACCTATATAGGCAAGCTCATAAGTGGCCATAAGATTTTATTTTTTTTGACCTATGTTTATGAAACTTCACATACATACGTAGTAACTTCATGTACATATACGTAGTACCCCAATAATTAGGGGTGCAATGATTAATCGTGATATGATTATAGCGCGACTTTCTCTCACACGATCCCCGTGTGGTTGCCGGGGTAGAATACAACCACTGCAAACACACCGTCAAATGCAGAGGGGTAGGACCCCCCATTCATATTCATTTTGTCATTTTTTGTTCATGCTCATTAAAGGTCTTCATCATGACCCCTGCATTGTTTCAGGTGCCATCTCGCTCACATCACTAAGAGCAGTGGCAGAAAAACAATAAACGTGGCTCCAGCGTAAATGGAGTTTTTACGATAGAATTTGCAACAACTCTGCAGTTCAGGGTGAGAAGGTTCTAGACCCATTTTCCATATTTTATCTCGATGTACATGGAAGATGAGCCTGGCATGTTCATGCCTGTTAGGCGCCATATAACCTGTAATGTGTTGGTGCGCCTTAAAACCCCAATTCAATTCAATTCTCTCACACGTATGGTATTGTGGGGTCTGTATCGTGATATGATAACGATACACAGATAAGCATAACCTTGCTCTTATTGACAAAAATTACCTCGCAGATAATTGTAGAAATTATATTTTTTTGTTAGTACTCTACCGGTGTGTCACCGGAGGGGACTAGAGGTTTGCCTCCAATCAGTCAGTCAGTCTTTCAGTCTGTCCCACAAATATGGATCCTGAAAAGTATTTAAGATATTTATGAAACTTGACATGTTGCTAGAGGGCAATGAAGGGATTATACCCATATATTTTTTATTTTATTTTGTTGATCTGACAAATATATGGTTACTATGGCAATGGATATAGTAAAAATACACAAAATACATGTATCCTTTGATAACAAAAGAAACGCTTTTAAAGATAATTTAATGAAAATGTGTGTGTAGGTAAGAGGGAGTTCTTTTTTTTTATTAATCGTGAATTGTGGTTGCTATGGCAACAGAAATTGTAAAAATTACTCAAAAAATATAGAAAATGGTTTCCGCACAAAATGGTTTCCGCACAATACCTTTAGTTAGGAATGAGATATTTGAATGCATTTGTATGAGTAGGTAGCTTATAAATATGAACATAAAGCCTGGGATTGGGATCACTGTAGTCAAGAAAACTGTTACTAAAAATAGAAGAAACTTGGTGTGTTGGTACAGTACAGCTCACGCGAAACCCACACTTTACTCTTTGACGCCGATTGAGAAATTACAAATCGCGTAATTACACAGAGTTTTGATGATAAAACTACTCAGAGTGGGAATCACCTACGCGAAAAGCTCTCGGCGTACTTATGCCATGACACTTTGCGTAGATAAACTTGGGAGTTCGCCGAGTCGATACTGCCCAGGTAAAGGGTGCAACTTTTTCTAATTGCAGTCATTTTAATGCATAATTATTCAAAAACTTCAAAAAAATCGAAGCAGAAGACAATTTTACTTTTTACTTCTGTTTTGGAAAAGCGGATGTGGAAAAATTTGAATGTCCGGATTATGTATACTGGGTCACGATAGTTATATGGCGGTTCCTATTACCGGCTTCGCGACGACTGAACATAAAATTCAATTAGTAATTATTATACTGGAAATTATAATTGTATTTTTAATTAATCGTTATTTGTAACAAATTTGTTCTGCTGTTTATTATTTTGTTGACAGGTTCTTTAGTCAGAAATAATCAGAAAAAATTGTAAAAATTCCGGGTAATAAACCCGTTGTTAGTGCCGCCTTGTTAAAAGGTACATACATGGCCAAGAATTATGGGTACTTATTTCGGTTGAAGAAATGTGACTTTTGGACAACAGAAACGAACAAAACTTGTGATTAAATGCATTAAAATTTTGAAATACGTATTTGTTTCGAAATTTATTCAGTGTATTTATCAGTCTTGCACAGAAAATATTCACTCGGCGTCTCATTGTTTGTACTTTTTCTTGCGATTGGCTTTAATAAATAATAAACCACCACAGGTGAGCACTCATGGTTAATTGGATTCTACGTAACTTGGGAGTGCAAATGACTTGACAATGGCGTTCTTTCGCTGAGTGGATTTACCGAGTCCAAACAGTCACTCCTCGTCCGCGTAGATCTGCGCGGCACTCGATACGACCAAACTCGGTGAATCGAGTAAAGTGTGGGTTTTGCCTGATCTGTACTGTAGTTTATATGAAAGGCAAGTTTGGGATTGTATTTGGTTAAAGGCAGAATATGCTTATTTACACATAAACTAAAACATCTGACAAAGCACTCAGAAGCGTTACAACTTGGAGAATTACGCTAACAAATAAAATGACTAAAATTAAACTGTACACAGTAATAAATATGTGCGCACTTATTACGCTGTATCCCCTACATGCTGCGCCGACGCTAAGCACAACACAGGAAGTGTGCAGATCCAAATGGTTTATAGCACAGGTAATGTTTATGTAAACACAATAGTTAAAAGTAGTTTTACAGCTGGATTCATATTGGGATTTAATGCAAATTTGACAGTAATATTATACACAAATACTTGACACAAAGTCTCTATCATCTCTGTTAAGGTTAACAATAAGCATATTCTGACTTTAACTGTGGTCCTTGAATGCTACATTTCCTGTTTTACTTTGCTTACAGACTGTTCATGAACATAAGATTAGTTTACAAAGAATTCAAAATATAATAAATTTATTGTATTTTAGGTTTGCTCCATGTTCTCCAGTGACAGATAGTTCAAAAAAATCTACAGAGGCAATATATTCCAACCACATGGACACATGAGGTATTCCAACCACATAGAGAAACACACAATATTAAGCTACGGAGATTTTATGAGATATATTCCCACGTAAAAGCACACAAGATATTTCCAACCACATACTTTAAGAATGAAGATATTCTTACTACAGAGATATTTCAACCACAAAACATATTCGAACCACATAATTACAGAAACGTGTGATATTCTAGCAACAGAGAGACGGCATGGAGATGTGGGATAACCACATGGAGATGTGATATAGTCCAACCATGTAGAGACCTGACATATTCCAACCACATAGATACATTTGATGTTTCAACCTTTGGAGACTTGTGATGACAATGTTGAATATACGTATGTGCTATTCCAGCATCATAGTGTGGTATTCCAAGCACATAGACTAGGCACATGATGTATTAATTCCAGCAATACTGCAAAAAATGATAGTCGTGCCACAAGAGAACAGATATTCCAACCACATAGATGCCTGATATATTCCAACCGCATATAGACAAGATATGTTCTAACTACATACAGATCTGTGATAAGCCAACTATATAGAGACATGATAATACAATTCTGTTGCATGAAGGCAAGAGTTATTTGAACCGCATAGAGTTCTGATATAATACAACCACATGGAGACAAGAAAAAAATATTCCAACCACAAAGCCACTAGCATGATAATATATTTCCATTACAACGAGACAATATGGGTTAATCGAACCACATAGAAACCCAATGTATTAACAGCCACATGGAGACATATATTGCAACCACATATTTCAACCACATTAGAGACCAAAGATATTTAAACCACAGAGACATGAGATAAGCCAGCAGCATAGCGACATGATAATATATTTCCAATACATGGATACAGTCTGTGTTATTCGAACCACTTATAGAGCTGTTGTATTCCAACCACATGGATATAGATATTCAAACCAAATTCCACCCACATGGAGATGAGAGATATTCCAACAACAGAGACTTAAAATAAGTCACCAGCACAGAGACATGATCATATGTTTCTGATTTATGAAGTCAATCTGTGTTGTTCAAATGACATATAGACCCGACCACAACCACAAATTGTTTAGTTAACCAAGAATAATTTTCAAATGCATTAGGTAAATAGATTTTTATGACAGCATAGTACTGTAGTAGTAGCGCCATAAATAATTGTGAAAATGTGACAACACCTTAAAATGTGTATATGCAACAACATTTAAGGACCATTACAAGCCTTGGCATGCGTTTCAAAGGTGAAACACATTTATAAGGATATTGTCTGCTTGTTATTCTCAGTCATTTGAAGCTAATGGCTTATGTGATATAGGGTTTCTTCTAGCCTCGGTCACCCGGCCCGCTTCTGATTTCTTCGTTACGCTATGCTACACGGATCCAGAACCAGGGCCTGGGGAAAATACGACGTTTAAAATCGCCCTCTCGTTTTGGGCGATTTTGCCGAGATTTTGAGAGATTCAACGAGACTTTCAAAACACTTATTTGTAAATTAATTTCATAATAATTTCTTACTTTCAACTGTTGAGAAGCAGCATGTGACGTCAAAAATGGTAACAGGTGCATCAACAATTGACGTGGTACGTTTCTTTACAACATGACGTCACGCAAACGTCAACTTTATGCACGTTAAAAAAACGCGCGAATAAATTGGACTAATCGCTAGTGGGCGCTTTAATTGGCCTAATCTGCCCAGACCGATATCTGCAAGTAAGACATATGCATGATACGGTCTAGCTGGCCGAGACTAGGTTTCTTCCAGCTGCATCCTGTTAAGCAGCTGTTTATCTAATACCAATTGGTAAATTTTACATTTCCCATTGCTGCTTCTGATTGAGAGTAGACAAGACAGAAGAAAAGCTAAGGTCAATCAGACTTCCAAAATGGCCACATTTACTGACATTGTCTTGATAAACGCATTATACTGTAAGGATATAAAATGAATGAAAACGAATGAAATATTTTTCCTAAACAATGTGGGAAAACGGGGATCCATGGGAAAAAACGGTGCAGTACCAATAACTATCATGCTATGCACAGGTCACATTTCTATGCTTGCACAAGTCACATTACTATGTTAAGGACCAATTGCAAGGCAACACATCATATTATACTCAATCTGAATCATTCTGAGTTAATATCAGATCTGAGTTAAAACATTCAATCTTAAACTAACTGGTTGATTTTTTTTTTGTTGGTTTGATATTTTGACTAATACTTATTTCAGATTGGAAGATTTTTTTTTTCATTTCCTTAAAAAATATTTAGAGAATTTTCCCAGTCAAAAAATGGGAGAATTTTCCCAAAACAATTTGGGAGAATTTTCCCATTTTATTTTGGGAACATTTTCCCAATAACAATTTGGGAGAATTTTCCCATTTTATTTTGGGAAAGTTTTTATTTCATTAAATTATAAACATAAAGGCATATTTAATTGTCAACACTGCAATGGTAGATGTTTGCAGGCTTTGAAATGTTGTTTTAGCTATTAAGAAATAACTCATTTTCCCATGGGAAAATTTTCCCAAATTACAATATTGTGAAAATTTTCACATGGGAAAATATCAAAGTGCTCGTATCGCTGTAAAACTTTGTCATAGACCCTAAATATGAAAGCCGCATACTATTTTGACATTATATTGAAAGATAAATACTTTTTATTTTTCCCATGGGAAAACTGCTCAAACCATTTCCCATGGGAATATATTTAGGTATGTTTTATGTTTTCCCATGGGAAAATAGGCTTTTCCCATGGGAAAGGTCAACTTCGCGTCAAATTTCTCGGAAAAATTTAAGTGTCACCGATGAAATAGAATATAATTTTACAATCATTTGATATATGCTTTCATATGATATAGTCGAAAGCGCCCTAGCTCATTTGGAATTACTTGCTGTTTTTGCCAAAAACCGGCGCGGCAAAAAAAAACGGCGGCTGTTATTAAATTTTATCTTTCCACATAAAATCAACTCGCAAAACTTTGCTATATTGTTTTGGTGATTTTTTAATTTCCAAAACTTTGCTAAATTTTGTTGGTGGTGATTTTACAATTTTTACAGCTTCTCTAGCCATTTTTTCAATTTCCGAAACTTTGCGATGTTCTTTTGTAACCATTATATAATATTACATTAGATTATTTTTTTAAGCTTATAATTATTTTATTAATTATTTTAAAGTAAAAATATTTATTCCCTGGTTAGATTATTTTTTTTCAAACAGCATAAATTATAATATCAATTCCACGTTTTAAAAGGGTGTCATAGTAAGCAATAAAAGAATATTTATTTATAATACCACTAGTCGCAGATGAGATTGTTTTCTTACAACAAGAATGTAATCTTTTTATGTCACTATTTTTAATTTTCCATGGTAAGTTTAGATTATGTGCTTTGGAGATTATCTTTTCAACTAACTCATTATAGTATGTATAAAACATCAACTCCATGTCAGGTTTATTTATATCTTCAAAATCAACCGCTCGGGCATATGCCATTTGATCTTCCTTAAAGTTTTTGATTTCCTTTTCTACTTGTTTCATTATAATATTACATCAGATAATATTTTTTAAGTCTATATATTTAAATAAATAATTCTATAATATAGTATAATGAATTGCAAATATTGTAAAAGAGTTTTAGGTATTATTGATCTTCCTGGAGTGTGCTCAGATTGCATTTTATTTTACATGACTAATAAAAAGAAGTTTTGCAAATATTGTACCAGAGCCAAGCTGTATTACAAGTGTTTGCATGTATAAATTGTAATGATACTTTTGAAGTTTTCGATAACGAGCGTAGTTGCCTTAATTGTGGCATTCACAATGGTTATAATCTCATTACAGGTTACAACTACAACCGAAAGAAAACTATTTACCACAGAAAGTACCATTTAGATAAATACTTGGTAGAATATGATTTGTCTTCTAAAACTAGACCTCTTATCTTGGGAATCATTCCCTTGCGTATCTCTCCAGCCCTTTTAATATATTCATCATAATCAGGACTCCCGTCAGTAATACCTGGTATTTCAGTTGGTATTGGCAAATCATACTTATCAAGTACCTCTTTATTCATGCCAGCATTCAGGTCAATATCATACACCGGTTTGGGTTCCTTAGGCTTCGCAACAAGTTCTTATTTTTCTTCTCCCCATTCTTCTTCTTCTATTTCTTTTATTATTTCTTCATCCTCGGGACTAAATGATGCACGTTTTTGTTTGATTTTTTTCAAAAATGTTTCTGCGGTATGGTACTCTTTACGGAGTTTTTCTTAATTTTGGTCTAGATTGTATTGACTGCCTTAGTTCCTCCATGAGATCCACCGCCGGTGCTTGGTCTTTAGGATCTACGGTTTGCATGATTGCTGTTTTTTTTCAAAACGTGTGGTGGTTGTGGTAATAGCGTTGGTGGTGGCAGCGGTGGCGGGACAGCTAATTGCGTAGCGCCTCAGGAAGAATAGCCAACTGTTGGCGTATTTCTGGAAGGGTAATCAAATGTTCAGCTAGCCGTCTTGTTTGCTCTGTTATTTCGCTAGTTACAGGTATAAAACCTTCTGTGTATAAATCATGATTAGCTCCTTTTTCTAGTCTTTTTCGGATAACTTTATTATCGTATTCTTTAACAAGCTCACTCCCTTTTTTGGTTTTTATCTGCTAATTATTTCCATTTTAATAATGACATGTATAATATGAGGTTGTTAAGTATTATCTAAGTATTAGTATAATGCAAATTCTAAACTATGATATGAAAACACAAAACGGTAATTTTAAACTTTATGCCAGGCTGTTCTTTTAGAATGTTAATTTGTGGTAAGTCAGGATCTGGTAAGACAAACACATAAATGCACATGTTGTTAAAATCTTTAGTTTACTATGACAATATTTACTTGTTTGCTAAAAACTTGGAGCAGTCTAAGTATCAGGTCTTATCACAAAATCTTGAAAAGGTAGAAAAGGTAGAAAATAAGAATAAAATTCCAGTTGAAGACATATTAGAATGTTCAAATAATGAAGTTATCCCTGTGAATGATTTGGACTCAGATAATCAGAAGATAGTCATTTTTGATGATTATGTTTGTGAACGCAACCAAAATGATATTATTAATTATCTCCAGAGAAGGCATAAGAATTGTTGCGTGATTTATTTATCTAAATCTTATTACAAATCTCCCAAAGACATTCGGTTTAACTGTTCTCATTACATCTTTTTCGCGACTCCAAGTATAAATGAAATAAACATGCTTTCTAGAGCAATTTGTCAGCAAATATCAGTATAAAAAAGCAACTGACGAGCAGTACGACTTTCTGTATCTTGCTCGTCCTAGAAAGTTGGTCAAAAGAAACTTCACTGGTGAAATTTAATGTAATATATATTATATATAATGGGACTTTTTAACGATCTTGGTGAGGAAGTTACTACTGGCGGTGTTAATATTACACATTTTGGTATTGTGCTGTCTGAGTATGTAAAACAAAAACATTTGGTTAATTATCTTAACAAAGGCAAAAACCAGGAAAATGTTTTAAAAAGTGATCTTAACATGGATAATAATAAAATCACCAATGTCGGTAATCCAGAAAAATCAGATGATGCAGCAATAAAGCAATTTACTGTTAGAAGAGTAGCAAAGATCATACATTATAATATTGAATTCCAGACATGATGAACAATTTAACAACAGGTGTTGATGAAAAACTAAGTCAAATACAAACAAAGTTACAAGCAAACCGTGAGAAAATGATTGAAATTCAAAACGGTTTAAAAGATGAAATAAAACTTTTGGGTGATACTTTAAAAGAGATAGAAAATAAAAAAGATGGATTATAAGATAGTGAAAACTACAAGAAATTAAGTGAACAAATAAGATCTGGTGTTCAAAATATTAATACACGGATTGGAGAAATCAATAAACAAATGGTTGACAACAATGACCCAGAAACTGATATTGCTGATGCTTCAAAACAAATGAGAACTACTTTTACTACCGAAATAACTAAAATTAAAAGATTAAATGCACAGACAAACATTAATGCTGATGACATCAGCAAAGAGTTTGACGACATCAAAAAGAAAATGGTTGGCAGCAAGACGCTGGAGACTGCTCTGAGCAAACTGGTTGACGTTGATAAACTTGATACTGCTATTGATGATGTTTCGAAGCAACTGAAAGCCACACAGTATGAAAGAAGCAAAGCTTTTGATGACGAAATAGCTCCATTGAAATAGTTTAATCAACAGTCTGATAGCCGGCACACAGCATTTCTTGACATAATTTACGATTTAAGGGTGAAAGTCGAACATGTAGGACAGATTCTACTGTTTGAATATGCAATAGATGATGGTATAAGCGTCATGCTAGATACTGATGCAAGAAGCTACGGCTACGTATCATATCCAACACGAAAACCACGTGAAAGAAACAAACGTTTTTGTTTTCTCGGAGCGTTTACTCCTGTAACCAAACCATTTGTAAAAACTGGAGAATATGCTACAGAAGCTGATGGAGGCTTGGCAGTTGTAAAACCCGTACGTTATGTAGTTGAAGTAAACCTTACATAATTATACTGTTGCAAATACAGACATTGGTATAGAATATTTTAGTTTGTTTAATGCTAATAAGTCACTTCCTCAGCCAAAAATAGAAAATGGTAAACGAATACTAAAAGGAACATTTGAAGCATGACTTTCAAAAACTAAATATTCGACCATTTTTTCGTCCATAAAATCTCGCACTACACAAGTTTTCAATTTTGAAAAATCAAGTTTTAAACTCTATTACAAAGGTGATTAATTGTATCCATCCTATATTATATGGAACAAAAAATTGTATTATCATCAGAAAAAGCTTCAATAATTAATAGCGCAAATATAATTTTACAACTGTATTCGACAGACCATTAGTATTAGGCAAGAAAAAAACAGTATGGCATTTGACTCGATAAGATTAATTTCATGACTTACTCATGGTATAATATTAGCGAAGATTTTAATAACAAAGTGATAAGGTATCACAATGGAACAGATTGGAAAACTATTAGTATTGCAAATGGAAATTACAGTTATGCTGATATTGATAATTACATAACAGAAGCATTGACTGTAAACGGTGATTTACCCGCTGACTTACCTGTCCCAATAAAAACTGAGTTTGATTTATCGAGTTTCAAATGTTTGGTTACCATAACTTTATGCTTGATTTAAGAGAAACAAACTTTCACACCTTAATTTGGTTTGATAAAGATGTAATTAGAGAAACTAAATTTGGAACTGTAACACCAAACAGAACAAATTCTATCGATACATTGTATATCCACTGTGATTTGATAAGTAATTCTATTGTTGATGGATCATTCGGGGATGTTATTTATGAAATAAGTACAGCTGATCTTACGAGATCGTATCCTTTTAAAGATGAAACGCTAAGAGTCGAGTTCTGTGAAGTAAACAAAGCGATCATTAACAGTATTAATATTTACATAACCGATTTCTCTGGTAAAATTATTAATCTCTATCTCTCTGTCTCTCTCTGTCTCTCTCTCTCTCTTATTGTAAACACAATACATTATTTGTGATTAAAGAATATATACTTTACTAACATTAATAAGGTCATGAAACTTCAGTGTTGTTTATTATTGTTAGAAATTAGTATTTACATCATTAATAATAACTAATGAATAATGTATACACCATATATGATTAAAACATATTAAATAAGAAATATAGTTTAATAATTGTAGGAATAACAGGGAAACAATATATTGTGTCGATACATATGCAGGCTATATTACATGGTTAATTAATTAGAGTGCTTTGACTAATAAGCAATATGGTGTTGCGGCATATCTCTGAAAGAAATGTTCACAACTTCGTTAAGACTCTAGGAGAGGCAGTTATAAACACAGTAGGTGGTACATCCATGGGCTAACTGAAGCTAATTACATAAACATCTTGTCTCAGTCTTATATAAAATAGTTATACGGATCAGACATCTATACACGTTTCATGTGTTCAGCACACACACACTGTCTGACTGAGAATGGTATGTGAACAAGCAGTTCGTGCGCCATATCTTAATAACTGCTTAATAACCGCTTGTTTGATTTCCATTATACTTGATTATAATGTTTATCCCAATAGTGGGATGTGACGTGGCAAATTCATTTTGGAGTTGTCCTAGTAACGCCGGAGCTATTGCCCTTACAATGATTAATGTCCTCTTGAATTAATCAGGTCGTGGGTTAATGGTCATGATCACTTTCATACTATCTTTGTTAAACTTGTTAAAAAGTTTATCAAAGGAGGTAATGACACTATCATTTTGCAACGTACTGCATGCTTTGTAGAGGACCCTTTTACAGTTCGCCACTGTGCTTTTTTCTTTAAATCCTATGAAGATGCCTATCTAAAGCCCATTGTGACGGTGGCGTTTGATGTTTGTCTATGGTCTTTCTTTTTGTGCCCCTAATGGTTTGTTCTTGTGTTGCTCTGCCAAGCCATTGAGTACCTTCATTGTGGCTTTCTAGGCTATTGTTTTTTATATTATATGTACACGAGCATATTTGTGTTTTACGTATATTGCCTATTGATGCTGCCTTGTTGGTTAGAGATTAGGTCATGGCGGGGATTTCTTTATTTACACTGTCCTGTTTTAGTGGTATAAAGTAGGGTAAGTGTGAGGTTTGGTGCACCGTAGAATCGGTTTAAACCCCCGGTGGCCTACTTTGCCACTGACCGTACCAAGGCGGCAGCCCTATTGTCAACCCTCCGTGCTGAGGTTTGCCACATAGGCAGCATGCTCTCAGTGCTCTCCGTTCTGAGGTTTGTCATATAGGCAGCACACTATCTTATTCATGCTATCAGTGCTCTCCGTGATGAGGTTTGCCGTATAGGTTAGGTAGCACACTATCTTCTCCATGCTCTCAGTGCTCTCCGTGCTGAGGTTTGCAATATAGGCAACACACTATCTTCTCCATGCTTTCAGTGTTTCCCGTGCTGAGGTTTGCCATATAGGCAACACACTGTCTTCTCCATGCTGTCAGTGCTTCCCGTGCTGAGGTTTGCCATATAGGAAGCACATTATCTTCTCTAAGCTCTCAGTGTTCTCTGTGCTGAGGTTTGCCATATAGGCAGCACACTATCTTCTCCATGCTGTCAGTGCTGTCCGTGCTGAGGTTTGCCATATAGGCAGCACACTATCTTCTCCATGCTATCAGTGCTTTTCGTGCTGAGGTTTGTCATATAGGCAGCATACTCTTCTCCATGCTCTCCGGGCTGTCCCTGCTGAGGTTTGCCATATAGGCAGTACACTATATTTTCCACGCTCTCCGTGCTGAGGTTTGCCATATAGGCAGCACACTATCTTCTCCGTCTTCTCCGTACTCTCCGTGCTGAGGTTTGCCATATAAGCAGCACATTATCTCCTCCATGCTCTCAGTGCTCTCCGTGCTGAGGTTTGCCACATAGGCAGCATGCTCTCAGTGCTCTCCGTTCTGAGGTTTGCCATATAGGCAGCACACTATCTTATCCATGCTCTCAGTGCTCTCCGTGCTGAGGTTTGCCGTATAGGCAGCACACTATCTTCTCCATGCTCTCAGTGCTCTCCTTGCTGAGGTTTGCAATATAGGTAACACATTATCTCCATGCTATCAGTGCTTCCCGTGCCGAGGTTTGCCATATAGGCAGCACACTGTCTTCTTCATGGTGTCAGTGCTTGCCGTGCTGAGGTTTGCTATATAGGAAGCACACTATCTTCTCTATGCTCTCAGTGTTCTCTGTGCTAAGGTTTGCCATATAGGCAGCACACTATCTTCTCCATGCTGTCAGTGCTGTCCGTGCTGAGGTTTGCCATATAGGCAGCACACTATCTTCTCCATGCTATCAGTGCTTTCCGAGCTGAGTTTGCCATATAGGCAGCACACTCTTCTCCGTGCTCTCCGTGCACTCCCAGCTGAGGTTTGCCATATAGGTAGTACACTATCTGCTCCATGCTCTCCGTGTTGAGGTTTGCCATATAGGCAGCACACTATCTTCTCCATGCTCTCAGTGCTCTCCGTGCTGAGGTTTGTTACATAGGCAGCACACTATCTTCTCCATTCTCTCTGTGTTCTCCGTGCTGAGGTTTGCCACATAGGCAGCACACAATCTTCTCCATTCTCTCAGTGCTCTCCGTGCTGAGGTTTGCCATATAGGCAGCACACTATCTTCTTCGTGCTCTCAGTGCTCTCCGTGCTGAAGTTTGCAAAATAGGCAACACACTATCTCCTTCATGCTATCATTGCTTCCCGTGCTGAGGTTTGCAATATAGGCAGCACACTGTCTTCTCCGTGCTGTCAGTGCTTCCCGTGCTGAGGTTGGCCATATAGGCAGCACACTATCTTCTCTATGCTCTCAGTGCTCTCCGTGCTGAGGTTTGCCATATAGGCAGCACACTATCTTCTCCATGCTATCAGTGATTTCCGTGCTGAGATTTGCCATATAGGCAGCACACTATCTTCTCCATGCTCTCGGTGCTCTCCGTGCTGAGGTTTGCCATATAGGAAGCACACTATCTTATCCATGCTCTCAGTGCTCTCCGTGCTGAGGTTTGCCATGTAGGCAGCAACTATCTTCTCCGTCTTATCCGTGCTCTCAGTGCTCTCCGTGCTGAGGTTTGCCATATAGGCAGCACACTGTCTTCTCCGTGATCTTAGTGCTCTCCGTGCTGTGGTTTGCCACATAGGCAGCATGCTCTCAGAGCTTTCCGTGCTGAGGTTTGGCATATAGGCAGCACATTATCATCTCCGTCGTCTCCGTGCTCTCAGTGCTCTCCGTGCTGAGGTTTGCCATATAAGCAGCACATTATCTTCTCCATGCTCTCAGTGCTCTCCGTGCTGAGGTTTGCCACATAGACAGCATGCTATCAGTGCTCTCCGTGCTGAGGTTTGCCATATAGGCAGCACACTATCTTATCCATGCTCTCAGTGCTCTCCGTGCTGAGGTTTGCCATGTAGGCAGCAACTATCTTCTCCGTCTTCTCCGAGCTCTCAATGCTCTCCGTGCTGAGGTTTGCCATATAGACAGCACACTATCTTCTCCATGCTATCAGTGCTCTCCGTACTGTGGTTTGCCATATAAGCAGCACACTATCTTCTCCATGCTGTCAGTGCATTCCGTGCTAAGGTTTGCCATATAGGCAGCACACTATCTTATCCATGCTCTCGATGGTATCCGTGCTCTCCGTACTTTTTTTGAAGAACATCAAACATTCATGCTGCTGTTCGAGCAATCTAAAATTGGCACAAACTCACTGTGCCTTTTAATCATCTTCAATGGGACTGCCTTGCCTCTCCACACAAAGCCACTGGTTGTATCACAGCTTGTAACGCAATGTAGTAAGAGTAGTAAAGAGCAAATATCAGTCCCCTTAACCTCTACAATTTGTTTCACATTACAAAATTCTCCCGATTTTAGCTCGAAGAATAGTAAGAGCTATCCTACTCACCACGGCGTTGGCGTTGGCGTCAGCGTCGGCGTCCCCAGCTTGACCTTAAAAGTTTGTGTGTAATAGATTTATAACTTCAATACGACTGAAGCTATTGCATTAAAACTTTATGCTAATGTTCCCATCAAATTCTGCACCTTATCCAACAATTCCCGTAACTCTTCCTTCATTTTGACAAAGTTATGGCCCCTGAATTGGTAAATAATGTCATTTTTGCATAAAAATATATAGGAAAACACTTCCAAATCTTCTTCTCCGAAACAAAAAGGGCTGCAGCTTAGATATTTTGTATGTAGCATCGTCTAGTAGTCCTCTACTCAGTTTGATCAAATGGTGACCCTGTGTTCAGAATTGGGGCCGCCCCGGGGTCACACGAGGTGAAACATGAGGGTGTGGGTTGGCCCCGTGAGTCATAACTTAGTAACCGTTGAGATCCCCACGATATAACCATATATACACTTTCTGGATATTAACAGACAGATACAACCATCCAACAGCATAGACACCGGGTTACTTCCCCACCCCTGGTGACATAGCCACTTGGTCTTAACTTAGTAACCGTTGAGATCCCCACCCTATAACCATATATACACCTACTGGATATGAACAAACAGATACAACCATCCAACAGCATAGACACCGGGTTACTTCCCCACCCCTGGTGACATAGCCACTTGGTCTTAACTTAGTAACCGTTGAGATCCCCACCCTATAACCATATATACACCTACTGGATATGAACAAACAGATACAACCATCCAACAGCATATACACCGGGTTACTTCCCCACCCTTGGGGACATAGCCCCTAGGTCATAACTTAGTAACCGTTGAGATCCTCACGCTGTAACCATATATATACTTACTGGATATGAACAGACAGATACAACCATCCAACAGCATAGACACCGGGTTGCTTTCCCACCCCTGGGGACATAGCCCCTAGGGCATAACTTAGTAACCGTTTAGAACCCCACGCTATAACCATATATACACTAACTGGATATGAACAGATAAATACAACCATCCAACATCATACACACCGGGTTACTTTTCCACCCCTGGGGACATAGCCCCTGGGTCATAACTTAGTAACCGTTGAGATCCCCACCCTATAACCATATATACACTTACTGGATATGAAAGACCGATACAACCATCGAACAGCATAGACTGCGGGATGCTTCCCCAACCCTGGGGACATAGCCCATAGGTCATAACTTGTAATCCGTTGAGATCCCCACGCTATAACCATGCATACACTTACTGGGAATGAACAGAAAGATACAACCACCCAACCAGCATAGACCCCGAACTCCTTCCCCACTCCTGGTGACATAGCTCCTGGATCATAACTTGTAAACCGTTGAGATCCCCACGCTATAACCATATATACACTTACTTGATATGAACAGACAGATACAACCATCCAACAGCATAGACACCGGGTTGCTTCCCCACCCCTGGTGACATAGCCCCTGGGTCATAACTTGTAAACCGTAGAGATTCCCCCCCCCCCCCACCTATAACCATATATACACTTACTGGGCATGAACATATGGATAAAACCACCCAACCAGCATAGACTCTGGGCTCCTTACCCACCCCTGGGGACATAGCCACTCGGTCATAACTTGGAAACCATTGAGATCCCCACGGTATAACCATATATACACTTACTGGATATGAACAGACAGAAACAACCATCCAACAGCATAGACACCGGTTTGCTTCCCCACCCCTATTGAAATAGCCCCTGTGTCATAACTTGTAAACCGTTGAGATTCCCACCCTATAACCATATATACACTTACTGGGCTTGAACATATGGATATAACCACCCAACCAGCATAGACCCTGGGCTCCTTACCCACCCCTGGGGACATATCCCCTCGGTCAAAACCTTTAAACCATTGAGATCTCACCCTATATCCATATATACACTTACTAGGCATGAACAGACGGATACAACCACTCAACCAGCATAGACCCCGATCTCCTTCCCCACCCCTGGTGACATAGCCCCTGGGTCATAATTTGGAAACCGTTAAGATCCCTACGCCATAACCATAAATTATATATACTTACTGGACATGAACAAACGGATACAACCATCCAACCAGCATAGACCCTGGACTCCTTCCCCATCCCTGGTGACATATCCCCTGGGTCATAACGTGTAAACCGTTGAGATCCCTACGCTATAACCATATATATACACTTACTGGGCATTAACAGACGGGTACAACCATACAACCAGCGTAGACCCTAGGCTTCTTCCCCACCTTTGTGGACCTAGCTTCTGGGTCAAACTTTACAAATAATTTGATATTTTTAGCTCGACTGTTCGAAGGATTTTATGGGGTCTAAAGGTCAAAGTTCATGGTCACAAATTGCATTTATGTTTGCTCTTTGCATCAGGTTAATGTTTACGTCCGCATGTTTTAACATGTAAACAACATTTTTTATCCAATCGTCATCAAACACATACTTTATTATAAATGGGATGATGATCGTCTATTGAGTTTAAGATCATTCGATGAAAGGTCAAGGTCACAAAGGCGTCAAAGGTCAAGTCCAGACTCAGGGTGTTATAAATAAATTGGAATGTGTCTGGCGTAGTTTCAATGGTCATATTTAAACAAAATTGGACAAAGGCGGTAGAGTGAAGATATATGTTGTCAAGGTCATTTTCCTTTGTGTCTGTCTTTGATAAGAGTTAGTATTCTTACTAGTGTGACCAAATACTAGTAACCAGAATAAGGCAATACTAACTTACACTGGATGGGAACAAAATATGATCATTTTTTGTAGTTTGTCTCAAAAGCAGGATACATTGTAACAAAGGGAAGATTCCACAACTAGTAAACATATTTTTCAATAACCGATAAGCTCACAGTAGTTTAATGTGCAATTACTATTTATCTGACTTATGAACCGTTTTCATTTATTTATTTATTATTTATTTATATGATTTTATTTTTTGATAGTATATTTGCCTTTTATTTATACTAATGAATTACATTACATTTTTTAAACTAACAGCGTTATGTCTGGAAACATCCAATATTACATATAAATTTAAATGGTAACGTATATTTCGTGTTTATTTTACATATCGTAACATATATATTGTTTTATGTATTTATTTATTCATTTATTTGTATATTCAGTTAATGAGTAACAGTTTATTAAAATTGTCACTGTTTAAGTAAAGAACTAGAGCCGTTATTTCTGAAAACATTCAATATGACAAATAACTTTAAATGGTAACGTAACTTTCGTGTTTTTATCAGGTAACGTAAACTACATTGTCTTTAGGAAATGTGTGTTATTGCGTTGATTTTAACATGTTTAATAAATAATATAAAATATGCATACCATTGTGTTGCATGTAAACACTTTTTGAGTATTATATTTTCAAAACACAATAATGGTAACGTATTTCGAATGGAGGCACGCCTTTATGCGCCCACTCTCATTTGGAAAACATACTTCCTTTTGTAGCAAATGTCATACCCTTTCAGGAAAGTATATCCTTTAAAATTTCCCCAGGGTAGGTGTGGCATCTTTTGGTAACTTACTGTCAAATTATATTTAACTGTATTTATGATGTTTTGGTAACAAGCAGAGTGTAACGTAAACTGCAGTATGTTTTCATATGTTCGTTATGTTGAAAAAGCCGTTTAAATTATTCAATTCATTAACAACATAAATATATGTAATATGTGTTGTTCATATTAATTGTTTGTACTAATATTCAACTTTATTGAACGTGTTTTGAATTGTTATGGTAACGTAATTGTCACGTGCGTTACACACAAACGCCACAACGGTCAGATGGCAGACAAGTCTGCAGTCTCATTTTGAACCATTTTGTATGAACTTTCAGAAAATCATACCCAACAAAATTCCCCCATTGGTGTGGAGGGGGTGGGGGTTGGGTCTATAGCCAGCTCAAGGTCTAGTCGCATGGCGGCGCATGTCAAATATCGTCTCGCCGTTCGTAGACGTGTATTTTATGCATTAATCTTCGCTTATCTTCAATAGTTTTGTAAATGACTATATTTTGGAACGACTAATTTAATTCGGTGTTCCACAAACATTTAGAAAACTCAGGCTAAATCATTAACAGTATTAAAAATGTTGGGAAATATTCCCAAAATGCACCAAACTGTATATAAGATTTAAAACGTGGCATGTAGACCTTGCGTTCACATTGACAATGGTCTAGCTACGCCCCTGGTTAAGATGGTACCACGTAATAAGCCAGTGTGTCTCATACATGTCGTAGGGGCAAATAAGTGGGTCTTGAAAAGGTTATAGATTCATTCTGCATATTTTTAGCTCGATTTGAATGGAGAAGGAACCTAGAAAACTGTTTTTGTTTTGGTCGTTTGACGACGGATGACTTTTACACGTGTTGGTGTACCTTAAAACTCCGTTCAGTTCTGTTTGTATACACGTCAATTATGTCTTATATTTAACAAAATTATGCAGTTACAAATATGCTGTATGTATAGTCATTCACTGTAACTGACATGCCTGTATATAGCCATTCACTGTAACTGACAGGCTTGTATATAGCCATTTACTGTAACTGACAGGCCTGTATATAGCCATTCACTGTAACTGACAGACCTGTATATAGACATTCATTGTAACTGACAGGCCTGTATATAGACATTCACTGTAACTTACAGGCCTGTATATAGCCATTCACTGTAACTGACAGGCCTGTATATAGCCATTCACTGTAACTGACAGGCCTGTATATAGACATTCGCTGTAACTGACAGGCCTGTATATAGCCATACACTGTAACTGACAGGCCTGTATATAGTCATTCACTGTAACTGACAGGCCTGTATATAGCCATTCATTGTAACTGACAGGCCTGTATATAGCTGGTGTAATTGATAAGACTCACCTTACTAGGGCAGGGAAAGTGGCGCCTTTATGTTAATCCCAGTGTGTTGATGTCGGCAACTGCCCATGCGCATGTAACTGTGTAAAATCAACTAAATGGTATCTTAATTTTTCTTCTTGCAGGTGGTGAAAATAAACGAAGTAAAACATCCAACTGTTTACTATATACTTACCAGAAGAGCATATTGGTTCGAGAAAAACAATACTCTCCATGAGGATGAAAGCATGCATTTTAAAGAACGGTCTATTACACCGCCATACAGTGTGGCGAACTGAATTGTAACATCTACATTTCATGCAATAATGAGTGTATTCATGGGTGGGAATCTAATGACTATACGACATTAACACAAACATTGACTCTGTTGTGTTCGATTGTTATAAGACTGTATATTAAATAAAAGTGCATTAGATATAGTAGATATACAGAGGCTAGAACATTGTTATACCTGAACATAGTTGCCTACAGCATTAAAGCTTGACGTCGTATAAACGCCCGAAATATGAAACATCACGTAATAAATAAAAACATAAATACAGTCATGCTCAGAGTACTGTTGACACTACATGTGTTAATGCCATGCTTGTAAGGAAAGGCCGACAACGTCATCGGAATTAAACCACGGGCGTATACACACTGACGAGAAACATAACAAGAAGAGTGCGAAATGTAACGCCAGAAGCCATTTACGTGTACGTTATGTAACAGGGCATTCAGTCAACGAGTCGCGATCATCACATGTGTGCACACACTGGCGGACATCCGTTTAAGTGTACAGTATGTAACAAGTCATTCACACATAAACACGTTCTCATAAGGCACATGATAATACACACTGGCGAGAAGCCGTTTACATGTGCAGTATGCAACAAGTCATTTACAGAACGAGGACATCTCAATAATCACATGTTAATACACACTGGCGAGAAGCCGTTTACATGTACAGTATGTAATAAGTCGTTTACAGAACGAGGACATCTCAATACTCACATTTTAATACACACTGGCGAGAAGCCGTTTTCATGCGCAGTATGTGACAAGTCATTTAAAGTACGACAAGATCTCAATACTCACATGTTAATACACACTGGAGAGAAGCCATTTATATGTGCAGTATGTGACAAGTCATTCATGGAACGAGGCAATCTCAATAATCACATGTGGCGAGAAACACTGGCGAGAAACCGCATATATGTACTAAATGTGATAAATCATTCACACAACTAGGAAATCTCAAACGTCACATGTTGAAACACACTGGCGAGAAGCCATTTAAGTGTACAGTAGGTAACAAGCCATTCACAGAACGAGGACATCTCAATAATCACATGTTTAAACACAATGGTGAGAAGCCGTGTACGTGTGCAGTATGTAACAAGTCATTCACAGTACGAGGAAGTCTCAATAAGCACATGTTAATTCACACTGGCGAAAAGCCGTTTACATGTACAGTATGTAACAAGTCATTCACAGAAAGAGGACACCTCAATACTCACATGTTAATACATACTGGCGATAATAAATGCAAACGACATCACAAAACAAAAAAAAGGTTGACAATAGGGCTACCGCCTTGGAACGGTCAGTGGCAAAGTAGGCCACTGGGGGTTTAAACCGGTTCTAGGGTGCACCAAACCTCACACTTACCCTACTGTTATCCCATTAAAACAGGACAGTGTAAATAAAGAAATCCCGCCATGATCTAACGAAAAACCATTATGTCTATATATAGACAATGACATTATCGCGTGACTTTGACTGAAATATTGTGAAATACCATCACCCAGTGAGCAAACAATTCGTTACTTTGACTGAAATATTGTG
Source organism: Cyrtodaria siliqua (assembly GCA_037043455.1). NCBI lineage: Eukaryota > Metazoa > Mollusca > Bivalvia > Adapedonta > Hiatellidae > Cyrtodaria > Cyrtodaria siliqua. The sequence goes on from JAWPHD010011305.1 coordinate 34,883, forward strand.
AAATACCATTACCCAGTGAGCAGACAATTCGTGACTTTGAAATATTTTGAATTACCATTACCCAGTGAGCAAACAATTCGTGACTTTGACTGAAATATTGTGAAATATCATTACCCAGTGAGCATACAATTCGTCACTTTGACTGAAATATTGTGAAATACCATTACCCAGTGAGAATATAATTCGTGACTTTGACTGAAGTATTGTGAATTACCATTACCCAATGAGCAAACAATTCGTGACTTTGACTGAAATATTGTGAAATATCATTACCCAGTGAGCATACAATTCGTCACTTTGACTGAAATATTGTGAAATACCATTACACAGTGAGCATACAATTCGTGACTTTGACTGAAATATTGTGAAATATCATTACCCAGTGAGCATACAATTCGTGACTTTGACTGAAATATTGTGAAATATAATTACGCAGTGAGCATACCATTGCCCAGTGAGCATACAATTCGTGACTTTGACTGAAATATTGTGAAATACCATTACGCAGTGACCATACCATTACTCAATGAGCATACCAATACCCAGTGAGCATACAATTCGTTACTTTAACTGAAATATTGTGAAATATATTACCCAGTGAGCATAACATTCGTTACTTTGAAATATTGCGAAATATCATTAACCAGTGAGCATACAATTCGTGACTTTGACTGAAATGTTGTAAAATAGCATTACCGAGTGAGCATACAATTCGTGAGTTTGACTGAAGTATTGTGAAATATCATTACCCAGTGAGCATACAATTCGTGACTTTGACTGAAATATTGTGAAATATCATTACCCAGTGAGCATACAATTCGTGACTATGACTGAAATATTGTGAAATATCATTAGCCAGCGAGCATACAATTCGTGACTTTGACTGAAATATTGTGAAGTATTGTGAACTACCATTAGCCAGTGAGCATAAAATTCGTGACTCTGACTGAAATATTGTGAAATATCATTAGCCAGTGAGCATACAATTCGTGACTTTGAAATATTTTGAATTACCATTACCCAGTGAGCAAACAATTCGTGACTTTGACTGAAATATTGTGAAATATCATTACCCAGTTAGAATACAATTCGTCACTTTGACTGAAATATTGTGAAATACCATTACCCAGTGAGAATATAATTCGTGACTTTGACTGAAATATTGTGAAATATCATTACCCAGTGAGCATACAATTCGTGACTTTGACTGAAATATTGTGAAATACCATTATGCAGTGAGCATACCATTACCCAGTGAGTATACAATTCGTGACTTTGACTGAAATATTGTGAAATACCATTACGCAGTGAGCATACCATTAACCAATGAGCATACCATTACCCAGTGAGCATACAATTCGTTACTTTGACTGAAATATTGTGAAATACCATTACGCAGTGAGCATACCATTACCCAGTGAGCATGCAATTCGTTACTTTGACTGAAATATAGTGAAATACCATTACCCGGTGAGCATAAAATTCGTTAACTTTATTGACATATTATGAATTACCATTACCCGATGAGCAGACAATTCGCGACTTTGACTGAAATATTGTGAAATACAATTACCCAGTGAGCATACAATTCGTCACTTTGACTGAAATATTGTGAAATACAATTACCCAGTGAGCATAAAATTCGTGACTGACTGAAATATTGTGAAATACCAATACGCAGTGAGCATACAATTCATGACTTTGACTGAAATATTGTGAAATATCATTACCCAATCAGCATACAATTCGTGACTTTGACTGAAGTATTGTGAACTACCATTAGCCAGTGAGAATAAAATTCGTGACTCTGAATGAAATATTGTGAAATATCATTAGCCAGTGAGCATACAATTCGTGACTTTGAAATATTTTGAAATACCACTACCCAGTGAGCATACAATTCGTCACTTTTACTGAAGTATTGTGAAATAACATTACCCAGTGAGAATTCAGTTCGTGACTTTGACTGAAGTATTGTGAATTACCATTACCCAATGAGCAAACAATTCGTGACTTTGACTGTAATATTGTGAAATATCATTACCCAGTGAGCATACAATTCGTCACTTTGACTGAAATATTGTGAAATACCATTACACAGTGAGCATACAATTCGTGACTTTGACTGAAATATTGTGAAATATCATTACCCAGTGAGCATACAATTCGTGACTTTGACTGAAATATTGTGAAATATAATTACGCAGTGAGCATACCATTACCCAGTGAGCATACAATTCGTGACTTTGACTGAAATATTGTGAAATACCATTACGCAGTGACCATACCATTACCCAATGAGCATACCAATACCCAGTGAGCATACAATTCGTTACTTTAACTGAAATATTGTGAAATATCATTACTCAGTGAGCATACAATTCGTTACTTTGACTGCAATATTGTGAAATACCATTACGCAGTGAGCATACTGTGAAATAGCATTACCCAGTGAGCATACAATTCGTTACTTTGACTGAAATGTTGTGAAATATCATTACCCTGTGAGCATACCATTACCCAGTGAGCATACAAATCGTGACTTTGACTGAAATACCATTACGCAGTGAGCATACCATTACCCAGTGAGCATACAATTCGTGACTTTGACTGAAATATTGTGAAATATCATTACCCAGTGAGAATACAATTCGTCACTTTGACTGAAATATTGTGAAATACCATTACCCAGTGAGAATATAATTCGTGACTTTGACTGAAATATTGTGAAATATCATTACCCAGTGAGCATACAATTCGTGACTTTGACTGAAATATTGTGAAATACCATTATGCAGTGAGCATACCATTACCCAGTGAGTATACAATTCGTGACTTTGACTGAAATATTGTGAAATACCATTACGCAGTGAGCATACCATTAACCAATGAGCATACCATTACCCAGTGAGCATACAATTCGTTACTTTGACTGAAATATTCTGAAATATCATTACCCAGTGAGCATACAATTCGTTACTTTGACTGAAATATTGTGAAATACCATTACGCAGTGAGCATACCATTACCCAGTGAGCATGCAATTCGTTACTTTGACTGAAATATAGTGAAATACCATTACCCGGTGAGCATAAAATTCGTTAACTTTATTGACATATTATGAATTACCATTACCCGATGAGCAGACAATTCGCGACTTTGACTGAAATATTGTGAAATACAATTACCCAGTGAGCATACAATTCGTCACTTTGACTGAAATATTGTGAAATACAATTACACAGTGAGCATAAAATTCGTGACTGACTGAAATATTGTGAAATACCAATACGCAGTGAGCATACAATTCATGACTTTGACTGAAATATTGTGAAATATCATTACCCAATCAGCATACAATTCGTGACTTTGACTGAAGTATTGTGAACTACCATTAGCCAGTGAGAATACAATTCGTGACTCTGAATGAAATATTGTGAAATATCATTAGCCAGTGAGCATACAATTCGTGAATTTGAAATATTTTGAAATACCACTACCCAGTGAGCATACAATTCGTCACTTTGACTGAAGTATTGTGAAATATCATTACCCAGTGAGAATTCAATTCGTGACTTTGACTGAAGTATTGTGAATTACCATTACCCAATGAGCAAACAATTCGTGACTTTGACTGAAATATTGTGAAATATCATTACCCAGTGAGCATACAATTCGTCACTTTGACTGAAATATTGTGAAATACCATTACACAGTGAGCATACAATTCGTGACTTTGACTGAAATATTGTGAAATATTATACCCAGTGAGCATACAATTCGTGACTTTGACTAAAATATTGTGAAATATAATTACGCAGTGAGCATACCATTGCCCAGTGAGCATACAATTCGTGACTTTGACTGAAATATTGTGAAATACCAATACGCAGTGACCATACCATTACCCAATGAGCATACCAATACCCAGTGAGCATACAATTCGTTACATTAACAGAAATATTGTGAAATATCATTACTCAGTGAGCATACAATTCGTTACTTTGACTGCAATATTGTGAAATACCATTACGCAGTGAGCATACTGTGAAATAGCATTACCCAGTGAGTATACAATTCGTTACTTTGACTGAAATGTTGTGAAATATCATTACCCAGTGAGCATACCATTACCCAGTGAGCATACAAATCGTGACTGACTGAAATACCATTACGCAGTGAGCATATCATTACCCAGTGAGCATACAATTCGTGACTTTGATTGAAATATTGTGATATACCATTACGCAGTGAACCTACAATTCTTTACTTTGACTGAAATATTGTGAAATACCATTACCCGGTGAGCATAACATTCGTGACTTTGACTGAAATATTGTGAATTACCATTACCCAGTGAACATTAAATTCGTGACTTTGACTGAAATATTGTGAAATACAATTACCCAGTGAGCATACAATTCGTGACTTTGACTGAAATATTGTGAAATACCATTACGCAGTGAACATACAATTCGTGACTTTGACTGAAATATTGTGAAATACCATTACGCAGTGAGCATACAATTCGTGACTTTGACTGAAACATTGTGAAATACAATTACCCAGTGAGCATACAATTCGTGACTTTGACTGAAATATTGTGAAATACCATTACGCAGTGAGCATACAATTCGTGACTTTGACTGAAATGTTGTGAAATACGATTACCCAGTGAGCATACAATTCGTGACATTGACTAAAATATTGTGAAATACCTTTACCCAGTGATCATACAATTCGTGACTTTGACTGAAATATTTTGAAATACAATTACCCAGTGAGCATACAATTCGTGACTTTGACTGAAATATTGTGAAATACCATTACGCAGTAAGCTAAAAATGTGTGACTTTGACTGAAATAGTGTGAAATACCATTACGCAGTGAGCATACCATTACGCAGTGAGCATAAAATTCGTGACTTTGACTGAAATATTGTGAAATATTATTACGCAGTGAGCATACAAATCGTTACTTTGACTGAAATATTGTAAAATACCATTACCCAGTGAGCATACCATTACCTATTGAGCATAAAAATCGTGACTTTGATTGAAATATTGTGAAATACCATTACGCAGTGAGCATACCATTACCCAGTGAGCATACAATTCGTGACTGATTGAAATATTGTGAAATACCATTACGCAGTGAGCATACTATTCGTGACTTTGACTGAAATATTGTGACATACTATTACCCAGTGAGCATACCATTACCCAGGTTGCATACCATTACCCAGTGAGCATATCATTACCCAGTGAGCATACCATTACCCAATGAGCATACAATTCGTGACTTGATTGAATTATTGTGAAATATCATTACGCAGTGAGCATACAAATCGTTACTTTGACTGAAATATTGTGAAATATCATTACGCAGTGAGCATACAAATCATTACTTTGACTGAAATATTGTGAAATATCATTACCTAGTGAGCATACCATTACCCAGTGAGCATACAATTCGTGACTTTGACTGAAATATTGTGAAATACCATTACGCAGTGAGCATACCATTACCCAGAGAGCATACAATTCGTGACTTTGATTGCAATATTGTGAAATATCATTACGCAGTGAACATACAATTCGTGACTTTGACTGCAATATTGTGAAATACCATTACGCAGTGAGCATACAATTCGTGACTTTGACTGAAATATTGTGAAATACCATTACCCAGTGAGCATACAATTCGTGACTTTGACTGAAATATTGTGAAATACCATTACCCAGTGAGCATACAAATCGTGACTTTGACTGCAATATTGTGAAATACCATTACGCAGTGAGCATACAATTCGTGACTTTGACTGAAATATTGTGAAATACCATTACGCAGTGAGCATACAATTCGTGACTTTGACTGAAATATTGTGAAATACCATTACCCAGTGAGCATACCATTACAACAAGATTATGTTTAACAATGTGATGTTTTGATATAATATTATGCTTAAATATGTTTTGTGTATACTAGTGTCAAATGTATATTAAATATGTATACATGTTACGTTTTATGTTTGTTTTATTTCAGAAATTGTATATGGCAATGAAAAATGATCTGGTCATCATGGCGGAACATACAGAAAATGTTTAAAAAATGCACGCTAATCGTCAAAATACACATACAATGTTCACAATAGTAAACAATAATTACAGCGGTGCAGCTGCAGCGGTGATCGGATATTTAATAGTCGGGTCGGTATTGTACAAAAATATATATATATATATATAATATAAGGACGTGTTTAAACAACGTATTATAAACCAACGCTGTGGAGTGTGTACTGAAGCGTGTACCTACGTTGTAGGTATTACGCCTGAGTGATTTTTTACCAATAAAACTCTTAATGTAAGTGCAACGCTAGCTTGCAACAATGGTGTGCTTGGGTTGAGAGCCGTGACTAGCACATTTTAAATGCTTGTTGTTTTGAGTCGCCGCGAGGAGAAACTGTCTTGGTACCGCTATTATCTAAACTACTGAGTTCAGTTTACTTATTCGATCACAATTTATGGTTGATGAATCATTTTTATGCAATTTTGACGAATATATGATTTTTTCTTATAGTTTATGATAGCCTAAATGAATCTCCATAACCCTATTAAAGTGAACATGTTTACAACCTGTTAAAATCTCAAACCTTGTTAGAATTCTGGGAAACTTACTTCATCGTGCACATAAACATGTCTGCTATTAAGCATCAACAAGGAAATAGGGGGTTTAATCTCTTCTAAGAAACATCTTTTCAGTTGTATACCAACACCGGGTCAAAGATCAACAACATGTTTAGAATACAGTTCAAGCCAAACATTAAAAGGAAACTGCACTAAAAAAATGTTTCAAGAAAAAGAGATTGGCACTCTGTTATACAGAACAACTCATTTCGACTGCACCAGCAAGCACATGCGACTGATGTAGTGTAACATAACATGTATAAAGATATATAGGGAGAAGAATTTGCGAACAACCAAGGACGAACTACGACAGGGCGCCTAGCTATGATGAAAGACAAAGAAATCAAACGTATGCATTCACTTCCTGAAAGGGATAACTGCTACACACGCTGATAAATTGTATCTCTACATCATAACCCACTCGTCTGAAGGCAAAATTAACATATACACGCATACATACATACAATTATAGCTATTATGAGTGTGATCACATTTAAGGATTCAACCACACTCACGCTATATTTTTAAACAGGGACAATGAAAGGCGCCATATCACTAAGATACTGTGAATTCAGATATATATAGAACACGGTGCGTGCTTTATTTGAAAACATGGTTCCTATCCTTCATCTACTAGTAGTCAAGGTGTAAGTTCTCAAGACTGGCTAGATAACATACGAAGTATCACACATTTATCGGAATAGCCACTCACATGTCAATCGTTTTCCTTGTCAAGTATTTTATCTATAACTTGATGTAAACTAACTCTGTGTATATCAATTATACTAAACGAAAGCTCATGAACCAACCTGGATATATTTCAAATATAATAGTTTCAGCGATAAGACAATGTAAGAAGCTGACGTATTTTTATTTGTCATAAAACTATGTTTCCCTAAATGGTACGCACTCTTGTAATATACCAACGTCTGTCGCCCGAACACACTTAACTATACTATCAATCTGGCTGGTTCTCACACATTGTATGTTAGTTATTGTTATGGCAATCGGCTCATGTTTCAGTCTTATACACTTGAGTATATTATATGGTCCACAGCGGAAGTACACAACTCATGCTGATATTACGGTATATTACTTGGATGGAGTAAACCAGGTTGGACATGTTACATTTAAATAGAATATAGCAGATAAAATGAACACTTGTGTTGTTTTATATCACGTGACTTGACACTTACTGTGATTTACAGGCTAGTGTTAAATGTTATCTCGCATGCATGTGTATGCATGGGTAATGTGTTACATGTATATATGCTTGCTACACACACATGGCGTTATTGTATGTACATACACACATACTCATTGTGTGAATGCTTTGATTTGCATGTTACATGCTACACTTGAATGGGGCTCAGATACACAAAGGCACAGGTGTCTGTAACTATGGTCTGAATGGACTATGTGTTGAAGTTAGTTACAGTTAAATGTTGTTTCCACTGTTTGTACAGTACAGCTCACACTTTACTCGATTCGTCGAGTTTAGTCTTTTGAGTGCCGCGCGGATCTACGTGAAGCCAGTGATGGGACTCGGCGAAAGTACGCCATTGTTGATGTCACTCGGAGTGATCAAACACTACGAGTGACTCCGCTTAGAATCCAGTTAACCATGAGTGCACACCTGTGGTGATTTTTATATTGGGAATAAAACAAAATTCAATTTTCCGGCAACTTTTCAACTTTCCGAGAGCGCGCTTGAAAAAGCAATCAATAGCCAGAAAAAGTACAAACAATTCGACGCCGAGAGCATCTTTTCTGTGCAAAGTTGACAAGACTGATAAATACAATGAATACATTTCGAAACAAATACGAATTTCAAACTTGTGTATGACTCAGTCGTTTACTGCACTCACTACACTTGTATGGTGTCTCGTCTGTATGCATGTATTTTAAACTGTGACTTGGTTAATGCTTTACTGATTACGCTATATGTATATGGCGTCCCGTTTGTATGTATGCGCTTATGTACTTCAAGGGTGCATGACTCTGTTCATCTGCACACGCTACACGTATATTGTGTTTCGCCTGTATGTATATGCTTGTGAGTTTTACGATTACCCGCCGGGTCCCGGGTCGGTTTATATTTCACCGCACGTGCTACACTAACATAGTGTCTCTCATGTATGTATATGCTTGAAAGTTTTAAGATTACCAGACTCGGTATGTACTTCACTGCACATGCTACACTTATATGTTGTCTCGCCTGTATGTATGCACTTGTGTACTTGTGTACTTTAGGAATATCTGACTCTGCAAATCCTTTACGACACACGCAAACTTACGTATTTTGTGTCTTGACTGTATGTATACCCAAGTGAATTTTACGATTACCCGATTTGGTAAATCTTTTTTTAAACATGCCACACTTATATGGTGTATCGCCTGTATTTATGGGTATGTGTATTTTAAGATGGTGTGACGGGGCAAACTCTTCCGATTCACGCACTACATTTAAATAGCATCCAACGACTATGTATATGTGTATGTCTTTTAAGTCTGCTTGACTCGGTAAATCCTTGACTGCACACGAGACAATTATATGGTGTCTGTCCAGTATGTACATGCCTGTGAGTTTTAAGACTACCCGACTGGTTACATTCTTTACTGCATATGCTACTGATATGGTGTCTCGCCTTTATGTATGCGCATGTGTCTTTTAAGACTTCCTGACTGAGTAAATCCTTTACTGCACAAGCTACACTTATATGGTGTCGCACCTGTATGTATGCGCATGTGTGTTTTACGATTACCTGACCGGTTAAATACTTTACTGCACATGCTGCAACTATATGGTGTCTCGCCTGTATGTATGCGCATGTGTCTTTTAAGATGACCCGCACTGATAAATCCTTTACTGCACACGCTACACGTATATGGTGTCTCGCCTGTATGTATGTGCATGTGTCTTTTAAGATGACCCGCACTGATAAATATTTTACTGCAGACTTTATACTTATATGGTTTCTTGCCTGTATGTGGGCGCATATGCATTTTAAGATAACCCGACTCGGTAAATCCTTTACTGCACATGCTACACGTATATGGTTTCTCGCCTGTATGAATGAGCATATGTAATTTGAGACAACTTAACTGTCTAAATACTGTGCTGCACACGCTGCATTTTAACGGTTGCTGTTCTGTTATATTCATTTGTATTTATAGGTATCTGTGGACGCTGCAATAACGCCTTATGTGGTGTCTGTCTGAAATAAATAAATCGCATACACAAATTGATATTTTGAAACAGTTCAAGTTAATAGCGAACTCGGCCGAGGCACGTAGTGCTGCGGTGTTCGTTCTACGGTATTGAGGTCACGAACATAAAGATTTAGAAACGTCACGTGTTAGACATGAAAATAGAGGCACGTTACTGGTAATTGACAAAATAATAAAAAGAAAACGCTATCTGCGAGAATCGTAGCTCTTATGGTGTATACGTACCATAAAGTTTTTTGAAGACATCAAACAAAGCCTGCGTGAATAACCACAGTATTTCTATAGACCAAACATTAACAAGAGGCCCACGAGGGCCTGTGGACGCTCTACTTGCTAAAACGGCTCCTATATCAAGGGTTGTCATCATACAATTCCCATCAGTACTTCTTTTAAAACATTGCAAAAAAACACACAAAAAACACCCACAATAGAAACTTAAACCCTTGACCCATGTTAAAACATTAAACAAGAGGCCCTAGTTCTAATTTGGTATGGTTATTTAGGGGCTCGAGTACAACAATTGTATAACATAGGTTTTAACAGCATGTATAGGGGCCCGTTGAAGCAGGCGACCAATACCCATTTTATATAAACGTTGTGCCTCGAGTCCCTAAATAACCATATAAAATTAGAACTAAGGGTTGTTTTAGTAAAAACAGATGTCTCCCCTACAAGAGAATGGGCCATAAATCCACCAAAAATCATTCAACTGGAACACGACGAAGATATGTGAAACTAGGCGTGGTACTGGTCATCCCTGTCAATTTTTGTGGAAATCCAGGCAGCGGATCAGCAAAAGTAGTCGGGACAAAGCTTATGTATTAAAACCTTTATGGGACAATGCAATGATATACGCAACCGAGTTTCAAGGAAAGCTGAATGATGGTTGAGGAAAACTAGTCCTAACAAAAGTTGTGTATTTAAACATTTTAAGTAGCCACAACCGGGACAACGATATGCGCAACTATGCTTGGTATTGATCATTCCTGTCAAGTTTGATTGAAATCCAACCAGAGGTTCTGGAAAACTAGTGCGGCGAAATGTTGTGTATAACGGGCCATAACTCGGGCACAATTCATTGAACCGGAACATGGCAACGACTTGCGCAAATAGGCTTGGTACTGATCATTCCTGCCAAATCTCGCCAGGGGTTTAAGAAAACTAGTAAGTGTATTAAAACCTGTAAAGGGCCATAACTCCACCAAACATATTTCAACCGGAACACGGTGATGGCTTGGTACTGATCATCACTGCAACGTTTCTCTGAAATCCGGCCAGGTGATCAGGAGAAATTGTCCGGACGAAGTTTGTGAAGTAAAACCTTTAAAGGGCCGTAACTCCGCCAAAAATCTTTCAACCGGAACACGGTCACCGTGATGATATGCAAAAATCATTCAACCGGAACAAGGTGAAAATATGCACAACTAGGCTTGGTACTGATCATCCCCGCAACGTTTTGCTGAAATACGGCAAAATGAAGGCCTTATCATACCAATCTGGTAAAATTTGGTAAAGATCCGACGAAAAATAAAGGTGCAAGTGTTAACACATTTCCAAATAATTCAACGGTCATAATTACGGTGTTACTGTTCAGATCTGGCTGGTATTAGAACTTGACCGAGCTATCATCAATATCAACAATCTGTCAAAGTTTGGTAAAGGTAGGATGCAAAATGGCGGTGCTAGACTGTTGATAAGACAACATATGGCAATTTTAGTTAATTCAAGGGCAGTAACTCCAGTGTTGCTACTCTGATCTGGCTGGTTTTCGAACTTTTCCGAGCGTCATTGATATTAATAACCTGGTAAAGTTTGGTAAGATCAGATGAAAAATAAAGGTGCCATCCGTTTACATTTTGATGTCAATGATTTCGGACAAACAGTTCATTACTTACACGGTATATATACACAACTATAGGTTTATTATGTCGGAATCGTATTGAGAGGCTTAAACAGTATGTGACGTCATTTAGCTTTATCCCTAAAAGGATGTAATTTATGTGTTCATCAACGATGGATAAAGCAAATACGAATATGGAATTAAGAATCTATATCCTCCTTTTTCAAATCTCAGCACGGATTCCTACTTCATCCAGTGCATTCCCGAATTGCGCAAATATACTAGCCATTGGTATATTTCACCCCTTGGGCAATTCCGAAATCGTCCTACGCAACACCTGACTCGCCTCGAGCATATTAATCATTATTTTTATTTGTGTAGCAATTTTGAAATCGCTCATACGCGAACACAACGTAGAAAAGCTATATTCTCACAGTAGTCAAAAGTCGTATGTACAGCCAACGGTTGTTGCGAGTACTGAATAGATGGGAAAAGCGGAAATGCGTGTTTCATATTATTTTGAAGAAAAAAACTTGGTAATTCTTGGTAATCGATTGATCATTTTCAGACCACCCTCATTACATTGTTTGATTAAAATGCTTCTCTTTATTTTTGCTGGTCCCTCCCATAAGAATTCATAAAACATGTCATTGATTTTTTTAATAATTGAATCTTTTGGATTAGGCAATGAAATAAATAATTAATTGGTTAAGAATGGGTAGTAATATTGTTTTAATTACTGTTATTTTACCAATTAGTGTAAGATATCTGCGTTTCCAAAGTTTAATTAGATTCTGTATTTTTTCTTATCATTGTAATTTATATCAAGTATCTTGTCAAGGTCAACATTAAAATGTTTACCTAATAATTTAAATTGGTTGCTGCCCCATGCTAATTTCCACCTGGTTTTAATTGAGTCTGTACTATATTTTTTTGTGCCAATCCAAACTACCTGTGTCTTATCAAAAGTCCAGAAATGTTGGCATAAGCAGAAAGTTCATAGAGAGTTTCATTAAGTGAAGTGTCTGACCCGTCCAGAAAAATAGAAGTATCATCGGCAAACTGTGATAGTTTATATTCCATGTCATTTATAGATAATCCTTTAATCTTTTTATTATTTTGTAGTTTTATTGCTAATATTTCAGCGCATAAGATAACTATATAAGGTGATAATGGATCGCCCTGACGGCACCCTCTGCCTATGCTGAAAAAATCAGATAAATTGCCTCCTTGATTAACAGCCAGTTTAGCATTTCTGTATAGAACTTTCACCCATGATATTATTGAGTTACCAAAATTGAAATATTTAAGAACACTGTAGATAAATTTCCATGAAAGAGAATCAAATGCCTTCTCAAAATCCACAAGCAAAATGAGTCCTGGTAAATTGTTTTCTTCTGCAAACTGCATTATATCAAATGTCATTCGAGTGTTTCCCCCCATATATCGCCCAGCAATAAAACCTGTTTGGTTTTCATTAATTAGTTTACATAATATATATTGTATTCTATTAGCAATGGTCCCTGAAGCAATTTTATATACACAGTTTAAAAGAGAAATTGGCCTATAATTTTTTAAAAATCTTCTTGGTTTGTTATCTTTAGGGATAAGTGTAATAATACCCTATTTCTGTGTTACAGACAGTTCCCCATTAATATACCCACAATTTATAGCTCTTACAACAAAATGACCTAATCTATTCCAAAATACTTTGAAGAAGTCAGCCCCAAAACCATCAGAGCCTGGAGAGCGGTTGTTTTTCATATCAAAAAGTGATAAAGATACTTGCTGAAATGTTAATAGACCCTCTAATGAATTAGATTCCTCCATACTTAATTTAGGCACACTTAGACCTGACAATTCTTTATCTAAATCTATTGTTTCTAATTTTGTATCTATGCTAGAGTATAAAGATTTGTAGAACGTTTCAGCTTCCTTTAAAATATCTTTCTGATCTGTGATTATGCTCCCATCAGATCTTTCAATTTTCAGTATAATTTTACTAGTAAAAATGTGAGTTTCTAGATTACAAAAATATTTGGTTGGTTTTTCCCCATCTTCTATTAATTGCGCTCGGGACCTAATAAGAAAACCATTCATTTTTCGCCGGCGAAGTAATATTAATTCATCTTTTAACTGATCTAAAGCAGGTATTTGATCAGGGGTAAGTCTTTGTTCTAAATGTTGTATTTCAAGAATAAGATCATTTTCACGTTTTTCATTTACCTTTTTTTTGTAGCATGAATATGATATTGATTTTCCTCTTAATTCCATCAATAATGTATCCAAAAATAATTGGTCAGTAATAGTAAATTGAATTTGGTCATTTGGTATATTGTCAATATTATCAATATTATAGACTGGAAGCGCATATTGTAATTTAATTTCATTTATTTTATTATTCATTATATTCTGATATTCAACATCGTTTAGAAGTGAATTATTATGTTTCCAAATTCGTTAAAGTTGCAGTTCAACATAGTAATTGAATGGTCTGATCGATAGCTAGCTTCAATAGTACACTTGTTTACTGATGATAAAATATTTTCAGAAACTAAAAAGAAATCCAGTCTTGCTTGTTTTAATGGTGTTTTTTTCTCCATGTATACCTTCTTAGATTTGGATAAAACTCTCTATATGGGTCAGTTAGATTATAGCAAGTTATTATTTCTAATAATTTTATACGTGCATTTTTATTATTAATAGCCTTATAATTATCATAATCTACTTCAGGATCTTGGACCAAATTGTAATCGCCGCATAAAATCATGTCATTATTATTATTATTCATGGTCTCTACAGTTTTCATAACCTTATAAAAAAAAATGATGGGGAATCCATATTTGGGCCATAAAGTGAAATAAGGGTTAATCTCTTGTTATTAACTGTTAAGTCAACAGTTATAAAATTTCCTTCAGGGTCAGATATATAATTATGTACTTTATAGTCTAGGTCTTTGCTAAATAGTACAGCTACTCCTCGTGCATTTGATTTACCTGAGCTAAAAATGCAATCATTACCCCATTCTGAACGAATAAACTTCTCAGTTACAGGTGTTGAGTGTATATCTTGTAGACAATATATATGACATTTTTTGTTTTTTATATAGTTAAAAACATCTAGTAGCTTTTCAGCTGACCCAAGGCCCTGACAGTTAACAGACAGAATATTGACATCCGTCATCTATGGGGATATAGTAGGTCAGAGAACATGACCAGTATAGAGAGAACATAACAAACAAAACACGAAAACACGAATAGCTACAAAAAATGAATTCATGTGATACAACAAAAACATCACAATCTGGTTAAACCTACTTCAAATACTATTATTATATTTTATTATTAAAAAGATTTGTTCTGTGATTCTATTTATATGTGAAGGTATTTAGTATTTATTTTCTATTTTGTGTTAGCTTATAAATAAACGTAAAACATGTGGTTTAGTGGAAATTAAACCTAACAGAATGATTACAGAATCATTATTGAAAAAAGCATACTAGTATTGTTGTAAAACAGTATTGTTGTAAGACGAATTTTACAATCTGAAATATACCAGATATTTCTGTTATTTTATAAAAAAAGAAATTCAATATAAAAAAAAAATAAGATAAATAAAAAAATATTTATTTTACTTATTTGCATTCAATGTCATGTATATTTATTTGATAAAGACGTCAATAAGCAATAGCTTACTCATAGTCATCATTTATATATATTAAAAGAACAAGAATATAAACAACAAAAAAAACAAAAAACTACAACCTCCAAATAGAAAACAAAACTGACATTATATAATAGTATCAGGGGGTATACTTACTCCCTGATAATACATAAACGAAAAAAAACAAAAAAAACTCACCAATAGATATTCATATAACTCCATTTTGCATTAATATCCATCAAATACATTATAAACTTTTCACACTTATAATCCATAATTTATTCAGAGTTAATCCTGCAGGTAAATAATTTAATTTAAATAATAACGCAGACAACTTACTCAATATGATGAGTGTTAATATAGTAACGAAGACGACTTATTTAATATGATCAGTGTTAATGTAATAACGAAGACGACTTACTTATACGATCAGTTTTAGAGTAATAACGAAGACGACTTATTTCATATGATCAGTGTTAATGTAATAACGAAGACGACTTCCTTAGTATGATCAGTGTTCATGTAATAACGAAGACGACTTATTTAATATGATCAGTGTTAATGTAATAACGAAGACGACTTAATACGATCAGTATTATCAGTACTGATCCAATGGGAAAGGCCGCTGGATTGCTGTCAGGGTGACTACAATACAGATGACGTCC
The DNA here is from genome assembly GCA_037043455.1 of Cyrtodaria siliqua. Classification (NCBI taxonomy): domain Eukaryota; kingdom Metazoa; phylum Mollusca; class Bivalvia; order Adapedonta; family Hiatellidae; genus Cyrtodaria; species Cyrtodaria siliqua. The sequence continues at coordinate 50,968 of JAWPHD010011305.1, forward strand.
ACCATTGATGTCCCTGTCTGGCTACCTTTTTTTAGTTTTGGCCTAGTTTTAATCTGTCATTCCCCCTCCCCACATTAACCCTACTCTCTGTCTCGTTACCCATTGCAACATCTGCTTTCTGCGTTGGACTGGGGGATGCTGGGTTACTTATGGGGGGCCCTTCGATGGAATCAAAGCGGTCTAGAAGTTCCCCTAGTTAGGCCGCTGACTGCTCTATCCTATTCTTAATCTGACCGCGACCCTTTAAAACCGTGCCGCGATCCCTCAAAAGTGGGTCAAAACATTCATTTCCCAGTGTTAATTAATGACATATCTGACAATAAGGCCTTGAGGCATAAACTCCTGTGAAGCATACGTCCTTAGCTCCTGACTGGAGTGCTTTCATAAGGATTAGAGGGGCAGAGGTGTTAATTATCTCCGCGATAAGGGTCAAATTCAAGAATTCAACCATGCGCACATGACCTGTAAACTTATTACGTCATCACATGTGAAAACAATTTACTTATGTTATATTTTATTGTATTAAGGTGCCTCCATCCATTTTATAGCGATTTTAAATAGATAATAATGAGAAAATAATATCACAAACGCAAATTATTCGATAACCACATAAAATTATAAGAATCCCGGGGTTGCAGATTATAAATTTAGGTTACTTCCGGTTTTGAATTTGCTTCCGTGTTTCAAACTAAAACGATTAATTATGAATAAAGACAGCAACTTTTATAACATTTAAATAAACTTATAACCGTTTCCTACTTTTTTTTCGAAAACGCTAATGCCTTGATGCAGTAACATGACTTAGACGTTAAGTTATTGTAAGACAATGTCAGCGTAAAAAGTTGATGTAAATCCGGATAGTCCTTATTGCGGATGCTTAAAAACACACGACACTGCGTTTTCAATTGTTTTTTTTTTTATTGTTATTACATACATTATTATAAATAGTAACACATTTCATTAGAAAAACAATGATTATCAGTCCTTTTTCGAAATCCATAATCGGCACACTTTGCCATTATGGATTATGGAAAATCGGCACAGTAGCAACAGACTGTCCGCACGCGATGACGTCGACGTCATCAAGCAACATGACTTCAACGTCATCAAGCACAAAAACGTCATAGGGGAGAGCTATAAAGCGCAGGAGCGGACGTTGAAATCTCGACTGCAGTTTTCACAGTCCAGTTCCGTTGAAACGTCGAAATAAATCATTATGTATCTAGTGACAGAAAGATCTAGTGACAGACGTGGTTTTTAAAAAGAGGCAAGGCAGAAAACTGATTTTAAAGCAGTTTATTAATTTAACATACGTAATTAATTTATTTGCAAAACAATTGTTTTCACATTAAGACTACTTATTTATATATGCTTAAATCGTACCGTTTTGTTCTTGTACTTCTTCTCCATTTATAGTAAGGTTTGTAATAAAAAGGCAAATATACGGCCGTGGTGTGCCTTTTGTCGATAATGGCACACCTAGTGCATGGCCCTCGTATATTAACCTCTAATTATTCACTTAAAAATAACATAATTACTCCTGCTTAACTTTACCATATATATAATGAAGTGTTTACAAGGTAAACAAAATTCTAGAACAGCAGAGGAAACAATGTATAAAGTTGAGTAAATCATCTTTTTCCAAAAAATATAAAAACAGTAAAAAAAATGGTCATACATGTACTATCTATGGCAGACTGGTAGATATATTTAAAACATGTTTTAAATGTGTCAGGTGTATGCCAAAACCTGTATTTTACTTTAAAACATGAAAAAAAATTGACATACATGAGGGAATCCCCCTCCTGCACCCACTCCCACACTCCCGCGTTAAATGCCACTATCCCTTAAAAAATTCCTGGGGAAGGCCCTGTATGACACTACCGTATAGCCATGATTCCTTGTTCTTAAATTATCCGCAAAACCCCGCACCTACACCCGTACGCACTTTTCCGACAAGGTTTCTCTATCACGTTTTAATTTATAGGTAACATAATAATTTGAAGTATGATTCTCCCAATCAGGCGTAGTGTAGGTTTGTCCTAATATACAATAATGGTCAAACACGTGGTTGTGTGTCGAGTGCAGCATACATAGAATTCTTACCTACCATTATAAACACACTCGTAGGCATAATGCACCATGTGCATAGACAAGCAATTATTGTAACATAATAGCAGAACAGTGGCAGTTAAACGTTGTTAACTTTAATAAACAATATATATGCACATTAACATTATTAGTATGTTTCAATAAAGTTTGTATAATATGAAAAAGGCACAGCCTAAACGCGGATTTATCCAGCTTCAGTAATAAACTTAAGGATGTTGGCTTGGCAAGTTTTGAAATTTTCAAGTTTAAGAATTTTATTTTTTAAATCGTAGATATATTTGACAACAGAATTGTTTCATGTTTTACATTCTAATAGATACGGATATAATGTAGGATTTAAGATGGTAACATATCAAACGTTAAGCTTTTTTTTTCTTCATATTGTTTGCGTCATTTGTGGTCATTTTTGTTGTCAACAAAATATATATGTGTAGCTCAAAGTAAAATGTGTCCTTTTGATTTAAAAATACGATTTTTTTTATTTTTCAATTGCGGGGTTGGCTAGGAAATGACGTAGTCCTGAGAGATACTTAAAATTTCTTTGGTATCATTTAGATTCAAAATTATCGAAAAAAGGTAGGCCATCACACTTTATTTCCACTGTCTTGGAAGATGACATATATTTCTAACTCCAAAATGTCACTAAAAAGAGGAAAAATAGAGTCACTGAACATTTTCACCATTTTATTCATAACATTACATTTATTGAAAAACAAAGATTAATTTTCGATTACCTATATATATGTAAATATATATATATATATATCTTTGAAAACATACACAAACAATTGAATTGAATTGAATGTTGTTTAACGGCTCATTAACACAGTATATGTTATTTAGAGCCACCCCAGAGAGAGGGGAAGGATACATAGGAATCCGGGAAGCGTGCCCTACTCTCATCCTATGGTTCTTTAACGTGCTCGGGGGATAGACCTATACACGGGATCACCCGGTTTACGTCCCCATCCGACGGACGAGTCTAAGGGAAAGTGTCCTGCCCAAGAACACACCGACGAAACTCAGTGGCATCACGGAGGATTGAATCAGGGGCCGCCGATTACAAATCCGCAGAGCTACTGACTGCGCCACGTCAGTCATCCTAATTCGTATTTTTACTTTAAAAAGCAAACATATATGGACAGTACCCCACCTTTTACTTTAGCAAAAAAAATAAATAAAAAGTATGTCATAATGCTCAACTTTTGTTAAAACTTGTATATGACAAGGTACTATGACATTTCTTTCAAAACTAGTAAATATATATAGATCTAGGTTCCAATCATTTTTTTATTACAATTTCTATAAATTACACATAATTTGGAGTTGCATGTAGTTTGACATTTTCGCTGTAAAAATACTGTAAACACAATTTTGCTGACATGGAGATCGAATGTAAAATTAGCTCAGTATCTACTTTTATATATCTATTTCCTTAAAATATCAAACTGTATAATTGAGGATATTGCACTCATCTTTTTTTTTACGTAAGAAAAGGACAGAGATTCACATGCACGTGTTCTGGTATGAAAATTGAAATAAAAGAATTGAAATAAAATTTCCTCATTTCAGATAAGTTCGGAATCAATCTAGATGTTGCGAAGGTGCATGAACGTAGGTAATCGGATGCAATTGTCAGATTATTAACGATGTCGCTCCTTACAAAGTGAACTACGTAATGCATTAACAGTGTTGTGTACGAAACAACAATTCTAATACACCCATACGAACGTCTAGTTTGTAATTATATGCGCATGACCTGGGAAAGATTGGTAGACGTTGTACAATGATGCATTAGATAGAATTTCTAAGAACACGTTCGGATTTTGTTAAGTACTTTAGTACTTTGAATTATTGCAGCTTTCGATGTTCCGAATTGTAAAATATGCCAATTAAAATTATTTCGGCATTATATTTTACTAGCACCACAAACATCACCATAAATTCTTTTGCAAAAGATGCTTTTGAAATATTTAATGTTAACGCAAGTGAAGTACCGGTTATTCGATTGTTTTAAACCCATAATCGGTTTGTTAGGCATTCGATTAAGATCATCATAAAGCCTATAATCGATCATTGGTTAAATGTAAAGGTGCACTTGTAAAAATGAGTATGATGTACAAATAAACACATTTACTCGTATATCAGTTAGAACACGTTTGCCGAGAAAATACAAACTTGCATGGCATCAAAACTCAGATTAACATACACATGCTATACTTCGTATACGGGTAAGTATTATCGAGGTAATTCAAAAAGATCCATATTTCGTTTCATGCAACCATATGTTTAAAGCATAATTCTGCATCTTGATCGCGAGAAGTAGGTAACTAGTAATCTAGAAGATAAGCATACATATAGAATGTATGCATGCTTAAACTGTTCATGACTCAAACCAAAAGCACAAGTTATAATGTGACAAAAAATAAGGTAATTTATTCGATAAATCTGAATCAAAACTCTCTGCGTTTGTTTTCATTACAAAATGTTACGTTTAACTGAAACAAATAATAATATATTATTAAACTTGTTTGCCAGGTTTGCATGTGAAAAGCCTTATCATAAAAGTGCTTCGGTTGTAGAATATGTATTTCTCAACTAATTTTCTAATTATAAACTGCGTTTTAAATTCTTATTTAGTTTAAAAAAAATATAGTAATATATAATGTACATGTATTGTCAAAAGTATTCATGGAAATGATGGAAACTGGAGCCATTAGGGTGTTTTGTTCTCGGTTTATCATTATAATCTAAATCAAAGACCAAAATTCACTTTTGAAGATTCCGTTAATTAATTTCCGTTCTTTTCATTTTATTTCTTAAAAAAGTTTTTAATTAATTATTACAGTTACAAAATAATATTTCGAGATTCGAACTCGGATATCCTGCATGACAGGCGAACGTTTTTAACACTACGCCACAGTGACGATTAAATGAAGTCATCATTAACTAGTATATAATTTAATGCGTTAGTCTGTTTCCACGCCTCCTGACACTTACGCAAGACCTGCGTAATCGAGTAATAGAGTTTTTTAAAATCCAAATCAATTGAAAAAATTCTGTTTAGTCGTATTTATCGATTAATAGTAACTGGCGAGACAATTGGCCAATATTGATTCATCCTCTGCAATTGCGGAAATTAACGAAGAGTTCCGATGTCTTTGATCGTACATAGTCGGTCAATTCCGCCATTATTCGGTGATTGCGAGATGTTGCGAATGGCACCCAGACAAGGTACATCGCCGAAGAGGCCCGAAATTAATTTACCATGCCTATCAGCGGAAGTAGAGACTGGTTTCCCCTTCCTTAAGCTCGACTCTCATGTACTTGGCGAAATCGGAAACCAAAGGGATAATATTTTTCAAACTGGTAGTATGTGGACAAAAGTTGATACCGTTAAGGGGATTTTCATCCCCTATAATCATATCTGGATTAACTCATGCTAAGTTAGTGTTCATGTACATACCTCGTCGTTGATTATATGGGCATATAGTTTGACGGAATCAATATTCAAATGTACAGTATTTTGCAAATGGAGACATGTATACTAAGGGGGGTTACTGCACTAAACTAGTAGACTAAGGGATGTAACAGTGCAACGTACATTAAATTATGACCAAATACAAGGAATGGTTAACATTTCATGAACACATGTTTCACATATATTCCCGAAATGTACGGCTCATGTTCACGCAAACTGAAATCAACATGACTGTAGCTTTTTCAATAAAGATATAAGAAAATATCCCCTCCGACTGGCAGCCATGTTTTTTTTTATCGAATCCACATGCTTTACGCTATTTTTAATCACAAAAGTCACCCTTGAGCTCAATATACTCAGATGAGCTAAAGCACAACAGGGTGTAAGTTCCAGCTCAGTTTTAGCACTGTATGCAAAAGATTATATATTATCAAATCTATTATGATGACAGGGATGGATGTCCTATAGCTGACAGCATTAACAAAACGTTGGTGAAAGTTTCTATATAGTTATATAGGGAAACTGCCCACCAAATGGCGGCTATATGGTTTGATGAATCAACCCAGTTTGAACAAACTTGGTAGAAGGTCATTAAAATCCATCAAGCAGTTTCAGATAAGAAGATTTCTTAAGTTGTCCATATATAGAAATATAGCAGAAATTAGCCTTGCCTCCCGGCGGTCATGTTTTTTTTGACGAATCAAACCGCTTTAAACAATCATGGTAGAGAGTCATCCAAACATCATTTCTGTGAAATTATTTTGAAATCCATTGCGCGGTTTCAGACGAAAAGATTTTTTAAGTTGTCCATATAGAAATATAGCAAAAATAAGCACGACCCACTGGCGTCCATGTTTTTGAAGAAACAACCCGGCCTGAACAATCTTGGTAGAGCGTCACCCAAACATCATTTTTGCGAAATTAGTCTGAAATCGAGTCAGTAGTTTTAAAGAAGAAGATGTTTTAAAGATTCCCAGCTTTTTTCCTTTAGGTTGCCATGGCAACCAGAGTTCTGCAAGGGTTCTGATAATTTGAATAAACTTGAGAGAAGACCACCCAAAGATCATTCCTGTGAATATTCGTCAAAATTGGCCAAGCGGTTGTGGAGGAGAAGTCGTTTGAAGCAATTGTAGACGGTTCCAAGACAGGATCAACCATAGGATTCTAGATAACAACTATTGACTTAAAACAACGAACATTGCTGATTCAGATATGTGTTCATTTTGTAAAAAAACTGTAGAAACAATTAAACATCTCTTCTATGACTGCGAAGTTTCAACTTGGTTTGGCCAAGCTTGTCCACTTTTATTAATAGCAAAGCACTGAAACTGTAACCAACCGGTCAGACTCCGATATCTTATTAGGCCAAAAAAAAAAAGTTGTTTGTTTCCGCTAACATTCCCAAAAAAAATAGGGTAGGTAGGTAGGCATAACTTTTTTTTTTTCGATAACTTTTTTTTTATTTAAGAGGCAAATTTTGTGCTATAGGTATGTGAACTGACAGAATTGTACACAGTTTATCATTGACAAGGCATGTTTGTGCTACACATAGTATCAACCTACAGCATTGTACACAGTTTATCATTGACAAGGCAAGTTTTGTGCTATACATAGTATCAACCTACAGCATTGTACAATTTCATTGAAAATGCAAACTTTAAGCTTTAAGATGCAGGACCGGTATCTCGAGACCTTCAGAATAGAATGAAAAAGCTTCTGTTGGTTAAATATGTAATAAAAATAGCAATACCAAAATATTAGCCACCGATTTCAACATAAAACATAGAATTTCGACTTTCCAAGTTTTTTATCAAAACATTTCTTGAATCTGACTATGAAAGAAAAAAGAAAATTCCCTGGTTGTGGTGGGACTCGAACCCGCAACCTGCTGCTCACAAGACAAGCGCTCTAACCACTGAGTTATCGAGGTAGTTAAAATAAACGATAATACAAGTCCTATTTATAACACTGAGTTAAACACATTCAAACTGTAAACAAACAAACAAGAAAAAGCTGGCAGCTTTTTCTTCCAAATGTTAATTTTCTCCATGTTTATGAAACATTTCGGTGTTATCATTTTAGATTAATTCATTTTTAGGGGAGTGTAATACATAGCCAAATCATAATTTGAAAGTATGCATGTAAACAAACTTGACCTCCCTATACCGGTCCTGCATCTTTAACATATCAACCTACAGCATTGTACAATTTCACTGAAAAGGCAAATTTTAAGCTAAACATATCAACCTACAGCATTTTACACAGTTTTTCAGTTTGAAAATACTACTATTAGTGACCTTTTCCACTTTTGTTTTTGACAGTGTTGACTGGGTTCATTTAGCAATTTGTAACGACAAGGTGGCAGGAGTTTTACACTCGTTGGAACTGACAAAAACACTCACAAACTGCTGGAGGGGAGGGTGGATTTTTCGAGACCTGACAGTTGTGACAGAATTTCAAGTGCCTGTTGTATTTTGATGGTAAAAAATGACAACATGAATTTAAATGCATGCTATCATTTTTTACCATTAAAAATACTAGTGAAAACTTGATTTCACACAGTTTTAATACCATCAAACATCATGGTGTTTCAGAGCAAAATTTTCTTGATAAATATGTACTTCTGTACTTTTTTATCTTACAATTAACAGCTATTATAAAGGATTTAAATTTATCGACAAAAAAGGAAATGTGACAAAACCTCGTAAGAATTTTCTCCATTGATGTTGGTGGAAACCAGGGTCTTCACAAGGTTGATGGCTTGAGGATGATATGAAAGAAATAGTTCGTAGAATGTCCAAGAGAGTGGACACACTGATTTTTTTTGTATAGGCTTGTTATTGTGAGGGCAGATGCCCAAATTCACGGCCAAAATACACGTTGGCCGATCCGTGGAGGCTGCCATATTGGATCGACTGCTGACGATAAAAACGAGGACAACCAAATGAATACGTTTTTCGTACTCATTTATTTCGTTCCGTCTACGTTTCGCAAACATTTTCTTTCGTACCCAAAAAATTTCGTACCAAAATCGGAAAAAAAAGTTTAGGGTCGGGGGGTAAAATTAGGGTCGGTCGGGTTAGTGGAAACAAACAACTTTTTTTTTTACGCCTTAGGGAATGATACATTAGATATTATACTAAATAATATTTTAGTATTAGGAACATATCATATATTCTTTCAAAAACAAAATAAGTCTGCACCATCCTGGACACATTTTATTTACTATTTAAAATCTGTTCATAAATCTGATAAATACATTGCTTATAAAAACTCAAAAGATACATATTTTCATAAAATATGGGACCGATATGAGAAAAGTGTTTGCTGAACCATAACATTATGACTCTATTGATACTTGCTGCAATATATAGCATTTACCTTTTGCTCTTCCATTGTCTACATTATCTTTTTTTCAAGTATGTTTTTCCATTATACATTTTCCCCTACAAAACAACTTCACTATATTTCTTCTTCCAAAATATATTGAATGAATGTTTGTGTAAAAAAAGGGGTATGACAAACAACAAAACAATACATTTTTCTACTGCCTTAATATATTTACTCAATTATGTTGTTTAAAGGATAACTAGATACCTGACATAGCCCCTTAATAATCTACATGATGACGTGAGACATAGCATATACAGGTAAAATAGGTACACATTTCATGTAAATATGCCCTGAATCATACACACATTTAGTCAATATACCTAGACAAAAGTTTCTATCTATTACTTGGTCATGGGTGGAATACAAGTTACTAATTTACAGAGCTTTAGAAAAGCTGAATATGTGAGGCCAAAAGTTAATAATTTACGGAGTTTTAGATACTTAGGAGGAGATTCATAGTCTTCCGGCAAACACCCTCAGTTTAAAACTATCATACATGTACCACATACAATTCTAGATACTCTTAACGTTTGTAAAAAAATATGTGGCATATTATATTTCTTTTACATCATAAATACTTGGTGTAGGCTATAACTCTCTGTAACAAAAAAGACAATATCATACGAGTTATTGCCCTTAAAGAATTTCAAATCAAGTGGCAGCTCTGCAAATAATGTTTTTAACTATAATACGGTAAAGTTCTAAAATAGGCCCCATCGCCTCCGTAATAACAGGGTTACGTTATTTGGAAAAATAAAACTTCACGAAATTAATGTTGTCCGAAAGACAATGTCCTTATGAGTATGTGAATCATGTGACTTATGGACACATCTTTAGCTTAAATGTTTCCACTGATAGTATCTTTTTGTACATGGGTTATGAATGCATATATTGTACAAGTCATGTGCTATATGTACATGAGAATTTTACATATACGATTTAAACAGTTGTGGTCACAAACCGGCATGTGTTATACAAATATCTGTCTGTAATGAATTGTGGTGTTCCATATATGTATACTGGTGTATAACATTGACGTCAAAACAAACAGAGACTAACGGACTTCATAAAAGTAACGTACATTATGTCAATAATTATTCCTCTGTGTGCGCGTCTGTATTACGTATGTATACTCGGTAAAAAAAGCTTTGGACCAGGGCATATAATGGCGCATAAAAAGAAAACCAGTTGACGGATTTTAATATTTTATGTATCAAATCAAAGACAAAAATGTATTCCATTACATAAAATAGAATAAACAAAACAATATCACCGGAAAACAATCACAGTAGCTATCCGAATGCACAAAGGGTCACTAAAAATAGTTGCAAAATATCAACGATGTGCGCCCTGTGTGGCCTGGCATTGTCATCTTGGAAAATGGGATTTGGATTATTCATGCGTTGCAAATAAGGAACCACATGTGGTGTCAACATTTCATCAATGTACCGCTGCCCATTTAGATTACCACGCACAGTTACCAGTTCGGTCCGGCTGTCGGCACTTATACCTCCCCACACCATCGAACTACCTCCGTTATAAGCGCGTGTTGGTTTGACAGTTGGTTCCAAGCGTCTTTCACCACGTCTGCGCCAGACTCTAACCCTTCCGTCAACATTATGAAGGCAAAATCGTGACTCGTCCGAAAACAAAACTCCCCGCCACTGTTGTCTATTCCAACGTAAATGTTGGCGGCAAAACTAAGACGTGCAAGGCGGTGTCTTGGTAACAATAATGGCGTTCTAGCTGGAATGCGGGATTTAAACCCTGCTTCATGAACACGATTCCGAACAGTCTGAACAGATATTGGAATGGCACCTGCCCCACGTGCTTGGTGTACCATCCGCTGTAGAGATGGACCGTCCACAAATCTTCGCAACAGTTACTGCAATAAAGCGGTCTTCTCTAACAGATGTTGCCCTGGGTCTCCCATATCTTGGCCTGTCAGTAACCGAACCAGTCTGCATATACCTCTCCTGAATTCGATTTATCGACTGGTGACTGGTTCCGAACATTCTAGCGACTTCACGACTACTAATTCCAGCCCGAAGACCCAAAGCTCGTGCACGCTGAACGTCCGACAAACGCCTGTGTATGCGCTGCTGTACATTACTCATAACCACGTTTTAAGATCCAATGTCACAATTCCACAATTGTTATTCCAAGATAAATGTCCTGTCCACACGTTTACTTTGAAAACTGATGAAAATAAGCCCATTTTCATCCTTTCACTCTTTTATTTCCTCGAAGTCCTCGTGCACAAACAGTGTTCGAACCCGTACAATGATCGCTGAACCATGACATTCCACCATAACCCTTATTATCTCAGTTGATAATTGACAATAGATCAACAATCAACAATAATTATCGTATACAATGAAAAATTGCAAAAACATAATCATCTTTTTATTGGTTACTCGAATGTCCTTTGTGTGTTCGCGATATTTTTTAAAAATCAAATCTTGTTTGGAATTTAATGTTTCTGGTACCAAATTAACCAAATAGGGTAGACCTTGGTTACTAAAAAAAGATACTTAAATTCTGTCCACTAGTTTCATTTTTATATGACTTTATATACCCTGGTCCAAAACTTTTTTTACCGAGTATATATATACTTCAAGACAAAACATGACGCTGCAACATATTTACCTACTAGACAATCGTCAGTTATGAACATGTTTTTCCATGCCATATGAAAGTTGTATGACTTACTAAATGAGAAATCAGACGGTCAGAGAAGGGTAACAGTATATGCCATGCCCGCTTTCGTGGAGGGATATCTAAACAAGGACAACCTTCATTACCACCAGAGTATTCTGTTAATCTTGAGTGCTGTCACTGAATCCGAGACTGAGTCTCGGTTGAGTCACGATTGTTTTACCACCTGTTTTGTTTCATTAGGGGTCTATTCCGGGATCATTCTTAAGAATCGCTTTTGTTTGTGTAATTAGACATTCAGGACATTCATGGTAGGGGATAGAGGGTGTGACAGTATGTAGCAGGGTACACGTAAATGGTCGATTACCAATACTGCTTTCTTCTTAGGTCAGAGGTTAAGGCGCTGGTACGGTAACACGTATACTGATGGGTGTTTTAAGCACAATGATGATACATGCAAATTTTTATTTAGTCAGTGGTCTCGGTAATACAGTGGGTAAGGTGTTGCACATAAGAGCTGGGCTCGACCCATGGTGACGGCATGTCTGATGGGAATAGTTATCTCAATCTCCTCTCCATCTGAGATTGTTGTTACAGTCAATAAACACATAGTTCATATTGTTTGAGTCTATAATTCATATGACCTATTTATATATCGACGTGCCGTAAAACACCATTCATTTAGTCATATATGAACCCATATAACCAGAAGTCGGTGGGATTAAGCCTAAGATGATATTTTTAAAGGACTCCCAGACCAAAAACCAGCAAACATATATAAGCACATGCATCCTTTAGAATGAAGAAGGCATACATTGTCCGCGTACATTATTTAACCCTGTGAAACTTTTAAAATCCCATATGACGTCTTGTCTTGTATCTTGTGGTGTTGGAATGTGGACTTTGGGAAAAAAGGTATTGTGATTGTTTGCAATGTTTTTAATAAAATTAGAATTTAAAAGATCTATCATGTTCACCGATTTATTTATAAACATTTAGCTGCTGACTGGCATTTTGTTCATTACCGTTTATAAGTTAATTTCAGAATTATCACGCAGTGAGCTGCCCTCTGTTTACTCATATGTGCTCACACAAAACAACGTTCGACACGCTTGTGTATGAATTTTAATAAAGAAATGGGATTTCAAAAGTGCTTTGTTTGAAGCACCCGGTTGCAAAAAATCTCATTATTTCCGCGTGAAATTATATGGACGGTCATGAATCGTTTTTTTTGGGTAGAACAAAGTACTTTTTCCAAATTGTAATGATATTTTGCAGGTTTGCAGAGGAAGATTTTTTCTTGACGTTACGGCTTTTCTCTTTTTTCTCGCTATAAGAACAAATTGTAATTATCAGTTTGATTAAAAGCTCAAATTTCACTTACATTTTTGAAACAGTCCGCGATTTGTAAATGCCTAGAAATGCTTTTTTTTAATAAAACAGAACAAACAAAACACGTAAAAACTTAAAATCCACTGTATAACAAACGAATACGTGTATTTGTTTATGTGGGTCATCTTTGTACATTGTCAGCTGAATACAATTTACATCACTGGTGTCATTTTGACCGACATCCTGAAATCTGCTCAAACACGGTTTGTTTACGTTTTTGCGCGTGACGTTGTTAAGTATATATCCCTCCACTATGACTTGGCACATCCACAGTACAGTTTCTGCTAGATGTAAGCTTGTGTTGTTGACATTCGATTTGACTCGTATTATGTGAAGGTCCAGATCACGTGATTTAATTCTTTGCTGCACATGCAACACGCATATGGTGGATCAGTCGTGAGTTTTATCTATGCGTATGTGTTTGTAGATGTACTATGATGTCTCACGTGCATGTATTGGCACGTGCCTTTTAAGAGCGCTGAACCTAATAAATGATTTACTGCACACGCTACAAGTATATGGAGTCTCGCCTGTATGCATGCGCATGTGTTCTTTAAGACTGTTGGTCTCGGCAAATCATTTACTACACACGCTACACTTATATGGTTTCTCGCTTGTATGTACGCGTATGTGGGTTTTAAGATGGCCTGAATTGGTAAATCCTTTACTGCACACGATACACTTAAATGGTGTCTCGCCTGTATGTATGCGCATGTGACTTGTAAGACTGCCGGACTGGGTAAATCCTTTACTGCACACACTACACTTATAAGGCGTCTCGCCTGTATGTGTGCGCATGTGTTTTGTAAGACTGCCTGACTCTGTAAATCCTTTACCGCACACGTTACACTTATATGGTGTCTCGCCCGTATGCATGAACATGTGTATTTTAAAAGTGTCATACCGGTTAAATCCTTTACTGCACACGCTACACTTATATGGTTTTTCGCCTGTATGTACGCGCATGTGGGTTTTAAGATGGCTTGAATTGGTAAATCCTTTACTGCACACGATACACATAAATGGTGTCTCGCCTGTATGTATGCGCATGTGTCTTGTAAGACTGCCGGACTGGGTAAATCCTTTACTGCACACACTACATTTATAAGGCGTCTCGCCTGTATGTGTGCGCATGTGTTTTGTAAGACTGCCTGGCTCGGTAAATCCTTGACCGCACACGTTACACTTATATGGTGTCTCGCCTGTATGTATGCGCATTTGACTTGTAAGACTGCCGGACTGGGTAAATCCTTTACTGCACACACTACACTTATAAGGCGTCTCCACTGTATGTATTCGCATGTGATTTGTAAGATTGCCTGAATTGGTAAATCCTTTACTGCACACGATACACTTAAATGGTGTCTCGCCTGTATGTATGTGCATGTGTCTTGTAAGACTGCCGGACTGAGTAAATCCTTTACTGCACACACTACACTTATAAGGCATCTCCACTGTATGTATTCGCATGTGATTTGTAAGATTGCCTGACACGGAAAATTCTTTACCGCAAACACTACACACAACTGGTGTCTTGCCTGTATGTATCCGCTTGCGTCTGTTAAGATTACCTGAAGTGGTAAATTCTTTTTTGCACACGCTACACGTATAGGGTGTCTCGCCTGTATGTATGCACATGCGTCTGTGATGATTTGTCTTTCGTTTTTGTAAACCCTTTTCTGCACATACTGCATTGAGACGGTTGCATGATGTAATGTCGTCTCAATAGGGTTTCTGGAACAAAATAAATCGCATTATCAGATTGATATTGGAACATTTCAGTTCAGGCGTATATACTAATTAGTAGATTATCATAGAATTATAGACGTGCCATAGACATGCATTCATTACTCTCAGCCGATCAATTGTAAAGCGTAAACTGACATCTTATTGTCATGAGTGATAATCACCCTTTGTAATAGCTCACATGAAATCATTGCATGTTATACAGGCCCGGTAGCAACATAATAAATTATGGAAATCATGTTTTAAGTTGGTATTAAATGTATGTCACACAGGCTAGAGAAAATGAACACAAAACATTAAGGTCCTAGGCTTGCTATAATAACCAAATTGTAGATTGTTCTCGATGTTATGCTGTTGTACTTCAAAATTGCATGGTTTTAAATACTTAAATATGTTTTAGTTAGCTTATGTTTACACAGCTGTATCGGACATTTCAAAACACATCAAACGGTATATTACCTTATATTATACAACATTATACACATGTACACGTGATATACAATCAGAGAAAGTTTAATCGCTCTTCAAACAAGCAATGAATAAATAAATACCACACATTCATTGAGCAAATTTCGAGGGAGAGTGGGTTGATAATACAGATATGCAGAGTTATCCACCATGTTGTATCAAAAACACAAGCAAGTGTGGGTACAATACGGGAATGGAATGGTTGGATGGGCGACAATGAAATTAAGATGGTAAACTTATAAACTCAGATAGTTAAAAAACAATATTGTAATACAAAACTGTGATGTAGCACAGAAACACTTAAAATAGGGATAGGAGCGTGAGAATTGATATAATTTTTACTAGTCGGTTGAAGGCTGATGGTAGATGAGTTTTAGTGTGGATGGGGAAGAGGGTGGCGACTTAGTATGCACCATAATCACGGTGTAAGACTAACAACACAGACAATCTTAACATCTCCACCCCACCCCCCGCCCTCGACAAAGAATGTTAGTAAGGTATACTGAATACTGAAAACAGTATCAAACCAAAGTAAACGTATAACTGTTTATGAAACAGAAAACCATATCCAGCAAACGACACCGTTTACAGAATAATCGAAGACGACATCGGTGTACGACCACTGTATCCCCATTGCATGTATCAGTCTTCAGCAGTATAACGTGTATTTGTCACCATTATATGTATCAGTCTTGAGCAGTATAACGTGTATTTGTCACCATTATATGTATCAGTCCTCAGCAGTATAACGTGTATCTGTCACCATTACATGTATCAGTCCTCAGCAGTATAACGTGTATTTGTCACCATTATATGTACCAGTCTTGATCAGTATAACGTGTATTTGTCACCATTATATGTATCAGTCTTCAGCAGTATAACGTGTATTTGTCACCATTATATGTATCAGTCTTCAGCAGTATAACGTGTATTTGTCACCATTATATGTATCAGTCTTGATCAGTATAACGTGTATCTGTCACCATTATATGTATCAGTGTTGATCAGTATAACGTGTATTTGTCACCATTATATGTATCAGTATTGATCAGTATAACGTGTGTCTGTCACCATTATATGTATCAGTCTTGATCAGTATAACGTGTATTTGTCACCATTATATGTACCAGTCTTGATCAGTATAACGTGTATTTGTCACCATTATATGTATCAGTCTTCAGCAGTATAACGTGTATTTGTCACCATTATATGTATCAGTCTTCAGCAGTATAACGTGTATTTGTCACCATTATATGTATCAGTCTTGATCAGTATAACGTGTATCTGTCACCATTATATGTATCAGTGTTGATCAGTATAACGTGTATTTGTCACCATTATATGTATCAGTCTTGATCAGTATAACGTGTGTCTGTCACCATTATATGTATCAGTCTTGATCAGTATAACGTGTATTTGTCACCATTATATGTATCAGTCTTCAGCAGTATAACGTGTATTTGTCACCATTATATGTATCAGTCTTCAGCAGTATAACGTGTATTTGTCATTATTATATGTATCAGTACCCAGCAGTATAACAAGTATTTGTCACCATTATATGTATCAGTACCGAGAAGTAGCACGTGTATCTGTCACTATTATAAAATATCCAGCAAACGACACCGTTTACAGAATAATCGAAGACGACATCGGTGTACGACCACTGTATCCCCATTGCATGTATCAGTCTTCAGCAGTATAACGTGTATTTGTCACCATTATATGTATCAGTCTTGAGCAGTATAACGTGTATTTGTCACCATTATATGTATCAGTCCTCAGCAGTATAACGTGTATCTGTCACCATTACATGTATCAGTCCTCAGCAGTATCACGTGTATTTGTCACCATTATATGTATCAGTCTTCAGCAGTATAACGTGTATTTGTCACCATTATATGTATCAGACTCGGCAGTATAACGTGTATTTATCACCATTATATGTATCAGTCCTCAGCAGTATTACGTGTATTTGTCACCATTATATGTATCAGTCCTTAGCAGTATAACGTGTATTTGTCACCATTATATGTATCAGACTAGGCAGTATACCGTGTATTTGTCACCGTTATATGTATCAGTACCCAGAAGTATCACGTGTATCTGTCACTATTATAAGAAACCAGTCCTCAGCAGTATCACGTGTATTTGTCACCATTATATGTATCAGTCCTCAGCAGTGTAACGTGTATTTGTCACCATTATATGTATCAGTACCCAGAAGTATCACGTGTATCTGTCACTATTATAAGAAACCAGTCCTCAGCAGTATCACGTGTATTTGTCATCATTATATGTATCAGTCCTCAGCAGTGTAACGTGTATTTGTCACCATTATATGTATCAGTCCCCAGCAGTATAACGTGTATTTGTCACTATTATAAGTACCAGTCCTCAGCAGTATAACGTGTATTTGTCACCATTATATGTATCAGTACCCAGCAGTATAACGTGTATTTGTCACTATTATAAGTACCAGTCCTCAGCAGTATAACGTGTATTTGTCACTATTATAAGTACCAGTACTCAGCAGTATCACGTGTATTTGTCACCATTATATGTATCAGTCCTCAGCAGTGTAACGTGTATTTGTCACCATTATATGTATCAGTCCCCAGCAGTATAACGTGTATTTGTCACTATTATAAGTACCAGTCCTCAGCAGTATAACGTGTATTTGTCACCATTATATGTATCAGTACCCAGCAGTATAACGTGTATTTGTCACTATTATAAGTACCAGTCCTCAGCAGTAGCATGTGTATCTATCATCATTATGTATCAGTCCTCAGCAGTATAACGTGTATTTGTTATCATTATGTATCAGTCCCCAGCAGTATCACGTGTATTTGTCACCATTATGTATCAGTCCACAGCAGTATTACGTGTATTTGTCACCATTATAAGTACCAGTCCTCAGCAGTATCACGTGTATTTATCACTATTATAAGTACCAGTCCTCAGCAGTATTACGTGTATTCGTCACTATTATAAGTACCAGTCCTCAGCAGTAGCATGTGTATCTATCATCATTATGTATCAGTCCTCAGCAGTATAACGTGTATTTGTTATCATTATGTATCAGTCCCCAGCAGTATCACGTGTATTTGTCACCATTATGTATCAGTCCACAGCAGTATTACGTGTATTTGTCACCATTATAAGTACCAGTCCTCAGCAGTATCACGTGTATTTATCACTATTATAAGTACCAGTCCTCAGCAGTATTACGTGTATTCGTCACTATTATAAGAAACCAGTCCTCAGCAGTAGCACGTGTATTTGTCACCATTATATGTATCAGTCCTCAGCAGCAGTGTAACGTGTATTTGTCACCATTATATGTATCATCATCAGCCGTGTAAGGTGTATTTGTCACCATTATATGTATCAGTACCCAGGAGTATCACGTGTATTTGTCACTTTTATAAGTACCAGTCCTCAGCAGTATAGCGTGTATATGTCACCGTTATATGTATCAGTAGCCAGCAGTGTAACGTGTGTCACCGTTATATGTATCAGTCCCCAGCAGTATCACGTGTATTTGCCACCATTATAAGTACCAGTCCGCAGCAGTATCACGTGTATTTATCACTATTATAAGTACCAGTCCTCAGCAATATTACGTGTATTCGTCACTATTATAAGTACCAGTCCTCAGCAGTATCACGTGTATCACCATTACTGTATCACGTGTGTCACCAGTATATGTACCAGTCCTCAGCAGTATCACGTGTGTCACCATTATATGTACCAGTCCTCAGCAGTATCACGTGTATTCGTCACTATTATAAGTACCAGTCCTCAGCAGTATCACGTGCATTTGTCATCATTAAGTACCAGTCCTCAGCAGTATCACGTGTATTTGATTAAATGATTATGAAGATAAAGCTCCTCCTTGGAATTTATTACCTTAGATGTTTTGCAACAATACAAGTCGTAACGACCGGGAATAAAACATAGTTATAAAAATAATGAAATCACATACGTTTATACCTGTACACATTTAAAAGATATTTGGGAGTAGAATTATAAACAAACTATACTCTAAAACTTACGAACTACATATTACAAAACAACTATAACGTAAAATCATATTCTCTAGAAAAGGAATTATTACAGTTTAACTATCAAGAAAGCGTCATCTGTACAAGTTCATTGCCAACCTGTCAACATGGTCAAGTTCAAATAAACCAATAAAAGTATATTTTCAAATCATTATGATCATATCGCATGATGTGCATGATATTAAATAGTTACTTTTGAAGTGGTAAACAACAACGAAATGTTTATAAACAACAGTAATATTTGGAATGTAATCTTCTCCCAATTAGGCGCACAGGCGACCGTATCATAGTGGGGACCCCCCCCCCCCCCCCCCACCTCCCCCTTCCCCCCCCCCCCCCCCCTCTCAAATATATGTTGTGTTGTCAAATTAAGATAGTTCCACTACAAATAGCCGAGAGAAAAAAAAAGGTTTATATTTTGAATATTTATATTAAAGGTTGGAACGTCCGTAAGTACTAATTATACATATAGGCATCGGTTCTCATTCAAATTACAGGTCTAAATGTGAACAATTTGCATAACTTTAGGTTATTTATACGTGGCTTGAATCACTGTAACATCTACCGAAAACAGAACGAAAATTCCTTGATTAGTTTTTTATCCAGACACTCACGAAACGTTTTCCTAACTGTAACAGATCTTGGAAATGTATATCTCTATGCGCATGCGTAAACTGACCACGACCCTTATCACATCAGTCTTGAAATAAACATCATCGAATCAACACGACTTTATTGTCATTACCCACATTTGTGATAGTAGATATATTTGAGTACATATGTACGAACAAATAACATTACATGGTGTCAGAGTAAACATGGATTATTAACTTAAACACATTTCTACAGTGAAATTTGAAATTTAAGTTATACACAAAATGGATTTAATTGGCATTACCTCGCCATCGATGAACTGGTCGGATACTAATCTTCCAGAGCAATGGAAAAAATTCAAGCGACATGTGGAATTAGTGTTCTCTGGACCCTTAAAAGAAAAAAGCGAGGAAGAAAAAGTGTCATATCTACTAATCTGGGCAGGCGAAAAAGGAAGAGACATTCATGCGACATGGAATGGCATATCGGATGAGGACTCGAAGAAGCTATCTACATACTATGACAGATTCCAAGCACATGTACAGCCGAAATTGAATCCAATTTTTGCGCGTTACAAGTTTTTCAACGAAACCCAAAACAATGATACAGTGGACACATTTGTGACACGATTGCGTTTGCTGGCAAGAGACTGTAATTTTCACAATGCCGATGAAATGATTCGTGACAGAATCGTATTTGGGACAAATTCGTCGAAAATTCGGGAAAAACTAATTAACGTTGGTGCCGAACTAACCATGGACAAAGCCATTCAAATAGCACAATCGTTCGAGTATTCCCAGCAGCAGTTGAGAACCATGTCAGAACAGGAAGTGCATAGCGTTCGACCACGTGGGGCTATGAACAGCGGTCAACAACGCCCGATGTACAAACGACCACAACAACAGACGGAATCCAAGGGACAACAAAAACATTCGTGTGGCAACTGTGGCAGAAACCATGACAAAAGTGCAAAGTGCCCTGCCAAGGGAGTGTTATGTCACGCTTGTGGTAAAATAAATCACTTTGCTAAAATGTGCCGATCAAGGAACGTTCATGATCTTAATACAGACAATGACAATTGTCATGATTATTTTGGACATGATAGTGCTAATTGTGAAACCGATTATTGCATAGACACGGTAAGAAAGCTTTCTTCTCCTCCTGATCGTGCATTCGTAGAAATTAAAGTTGGCCCCTCCCAAAACCCCATTCAATTCAAAGTAGATACCGGCAGCGCAGCTGTTGTTTTGCCGCTCAAACAATTCCGCAGCTTAAACTTGCAACACCCGTTGGAGCCCCCAGATAACAAATTAACCTCATACACTGGAAACACACTCCCAGTAAAAGGGATGGTCAGACTGACATTAAGGTATAAAGACAGGGTCACTGAATCACTGTGATATGTAGTAGACAGTAACGCTTCCCCTCTCTTGAGCCTCCAAGCCTCTGTTGACCTGGGTCTCATTACACTAACGTACTCTGTGGAAAATTCCCAGTCAAGCCCAATTTTAGATAAGGAGTCAATTATGCGGGAACATGGTGATCTTTTTAAAGGCATAGGAACAATTCCTGGTGTTTGCAAACTACATCTCAAACCCAATGCCATACCTGTAGTCAACCCTCCTAGGCGTGTCCCCGAGGCCCTTAGAGACAAACTACAGCATGAACTGCAGCTCATGGAGCGCGATGGCATTATAAAACGAGTTTCTCAACCTACGGATTGGGTGAACTCTATTGTTATTGTTGAAAAGCCCAAAACAGGCAAGTTACGAATTTGTCTGGACCCCAAAGCCTTAAATGATGCTATACGGCGACCACACTACCCGATGCCAACGTTAGATGACATGACATTAAAACTTACTGGCGCGAAGTACTTTAGTACGTTAGACATTACTCACGCATACTGGAGTATTGAATTGGACGAACCGTCATCTTTGTTAACAACATTTAGTACTGTATTTGGGAGATACAGGTGGTTAAGGCTACCTTTTGGTATATCAGCATCGAGCGATTTGTTTCAAAGCAAAATAGACGAAGTATTTGACGGACTGACTGGTATGACAGCCATAGTCGATGACATAATAGTACATGGCAAGACCAGACAGGAACATGACGAAAATCTGCACCGTGTTCTTAAACGTGCACGAGAAAATGGCACACGGTTTAATCCAGACAAGTGCACTATTGCAGTCAATGAGGTACCATTCTTTGGTCATTTGATATGCTCAACTGGACTTAAACCCGATCCTTCAAAGATCGAAGCGATCACAAAGCTAAGCGTTCCACAAAATAGGAACGAACTTGAAACCCTCCTAGGTATGGTCAATTACCTACAGAAATTCTCGCCAAACCTGGCCGAAGTAACGAGTCCCATGAGATCGTTGCTTAAGAAAGACATTGAATTTGTGTGGGATCACGCACAGACGGACGCATTCAACAAAATGAAAGAGCTTATAACTCAGAGCCCCGTATTGGCATTCTTTGACCCTAAGAAGCCAGTCACGCTTGAATGCGATGCCTCAAAACGTGGTGTCGGCGCAGCCATATTTCAAGATGGCCGCCCAGTGGCATACACGTCAAAGACCTTAACACAGACCGAATCTAATTATGCAAACATAGAGCGGGAAATGCTCGCTATACTGTTTGGTTGCAAGCGTTTCCATCAATACATATATGGGAGACCGGTGACTTTACACTCAGATCACAAGCCTTTGTCTGCAATTATGAAAAAGCCCCTCTCTGTCGCCCCACCCCGTTTGCAGAGAATGATGCTACAATTGCAGAAATATGACCTCGACGTACGCCAGGTGAGCGGGAAGGAAGTTCCCATCAGTGATTTGCTTTCAAGGCAACCAATCACAAACACATTTAACATAGAAGGACTTGACCTTCATGTACACACTGTCATTCAAACATTGAACGTGACTGACCGACGACTTGAACTTTTGCGTTTAGCAACACGGGATGACCTGCAAATGCAAACTCTAAAACGCACTATAATGGATGGCTGGCCAGAATTAAGATCACAATGTCAAAAGTCAATATTAGAATTCTGGAACCACAGAGATGAACTCTCATGCGCGGACGACCTGATATTTAGAGGTCAAACGATAGTGATTCCCAAACCGGTCAGACATGAAATGGTACAATCAGTTCACAAAAGTCACATGGGAATTGAGAAAACAATTCTCAGGGCAAAAGAAGCATTGTTTTGGCCAGGCATGACAAAACAAATTACGGACTACGTACAGGAATGTAACATTTGTCAAAAGTACAGACAGGCCAATCAAAAAGAACCACTGATACCACACGAAACACCACAACGACCATGGCAATTTGTCTCTACCGACATTTTCACGCTGAACAATAAAGACTATCTTGTCACAGTTGACTCGTACAGCAATTACTTTGAAATTGACTTATTACCTGACATGAAAAGCGCTACAGTTGTAAGAAAATTAAAAGGTCATTTTGCTAAGCATGGCATTCCCGACAGATTAATGTCCTCGACGTACGCCAGGTGAGCGGGAAGGAAGTTCCCATCAGTGATGGTCTGATCAGCCCCAGACCATCATCAGACCCATAACCTGACATCCATTGGTAAATATTTATATTTATGTTTGTGGGTCTGTCCTAAGGGTCTGGTGCTGATTCTAAGATTATATATCCTGGGGCACCAAGTGCCTATTGGACTGCTACAGTTAGGATGATATTCGACATTTCCATGAAAATGGGAGTAATGCAGAAATGACAGCGCTCGACATCTCCATAAACATGAGAGTAATGCAGAAATGACTGCGGTCGACATCTCTAAGAAAAGGAGAGTAATGCAGGAATAACAGCGCTCGACATCCCTGTAAAAGTGAGAGCAATGCGCAATGACAGCGCTTGACATCTCCATAAAAATGGGAGTGATGCAGAAATGACAGCGCTCGACATCTCCATGATAATGGGAGTAATGCAGAAATGACAGCACTCGACATCTCCGTGAAAATGAGAGTAATGCAGAAATGACAGCTCTCGACATCTCCATGAAAATGACAGCGCTCGACATCTCCATGATAATGGGAGTAATGCAGAAATGACCGCTCGACATCTCCATGATAATGGGAGTAATGCAGAAATGACAGCGCTCGACATCTCCATAAAAATGAGAGTAATGTAGAAATGACAGAGCTCAACATCTCTATGAAATGACTGTAATGCAGGAATAACAACGGTCGACATCTCTGTAAAAGTGAGAGTAATGCGCAATGACAGCACTCAACATCTCCATAAAAATGGGAGTGATGCAGAAATGACAGCGCTCGACATCTCCATGAAAATGAGAGTAATGCAGAAATGACAGCGGTCGACATCTCCATAAAATGGGAGTAATGCAAAAATGACAGTGGTCGACATCTCCATGAAAATGGGAGTAATGCAGAAATGACAGCGGTCGACATCTCCATGATAATGGGAGTAATGCAGGAATGGCAGCGCTCAACAACTCCATGAAAATGAGATTAATGCAGGAATGACAGCGGTCGACATCTCCATAAATTGGGAGTAATGCAGAAATGACAGCAGTCGACATCTCCATTAAATTGAGAGTAATGCAGAAATGACAGCGGTCGACATCTCCATGATAATGGGTGTAATGCAGAAATGACAGCGGTAGACATCTCCATAAAATGGGAGTAATACAGAAATTGCAGCGGTCGACATCTCCATGAAAATGAGAGTAATGTAGAATTGACAGCGGTCGACATCTCCATGAAAATAGGAGTAATGCAGAAATGACAGCAGTTGACATCGCCATGATAATGGATGTAATGCAGAAATGACAGCGGTCGACATCTCCATAAAATGAGAGTAATGCATGAATGACAGCGGTCGACATCTCCATAAAATGGGAGTAATGCAGAAATGACAGCGGTCAACATCTCCATGAAAATAGGAGTAATGCAGAAATGACAGCGGTCGACATCTCCATAAAATGTGAGTAAAGCAGAAATGACAGCGGTCGACATCTCCATGAGCACGCGTAAAACACTGGGCGTGAGACATACACCCGTGAGGAATTTCCTAACTAGGCATGGGACCCTTACGAGACATTTTGAAACGTCAACTTTGGTCGGACACCCGCAACACCACCATAACAAATCGTAAGGATATACTTTAAATCGAGAGCATTTATTTAGTGTCGATTTATTTAAATCGTTCCCATTTATTTAAATTTGGTGCAGTCCATGTTAAATAGTGAAAAAAAATCATGTTTTTCATCTAAATATGTTTTTTCAAAACAGCGCACCATTGTTCCATTTCATAATTTCAGTCCATTATTTATTTTGAAAAACTTTGCCGCGATGTGTTGGCGAACATTGCCGCAACTTTGCAGCGAACATCACCACAAGCATCGCCAGAACAGTGCAGAGAAACATTTTATGCAAATGAAGTTTGCTGCAAAGTTGCAGCGAACATCGCCAGAAGATTACAGCTAAAAGCGTTATGCAAATAAAGTTTGCGGCGATGTTGCGGTACACTTTTACCATGCAAATGAGGTCTGCGGCAAAGTTGCGGTGAACATCGCCGGAACATCACCAGAACCTCATTTGCATATTTGTTCGCTGCAACTTTGCCGCAGACCTCATTTGCATGGTAAAACTGTACCGCAACATCGCCGCAGCGTTGCAGCAATGTTTGCCGCAGAGTTGCAGCAAATAGTCGCCAGAAGCCTATATTTTTGGTAAGGGTACTCATTAAAACATAGCAGTGCTAATTTGTATACGGTTATCCTGCCTTAAAACAATCCCCACATTTAGCAATGCATATTGTTTACCTTAAACAATATGCACATTAGCAATCAATGCCTTTGTATTTTAATACCCTGACAAATTCATGTCCAGTCAGTTTGATAATTAAGTAGATCTAAAATATGTCCGAATTAATGGTTAATTCACATTTAGTTTTCGTGTACATACCTCGTCGTTGATTGTATGACTATATCACTGGACTATATAGTTTGATACAATCAATATTTAAATATGAAGTTAATCTGTCGAAAAGCTACTTGCAAATGGAGTAATTGATACTAAGGGAGATAACTGCACTATAAATATAGAAGAATCACTAAGGCATTTAAATGTTAACGTGAGTTTATACGTTAAACTTTCATAAACGACCGTTTCAAACACTTTAATTTTCGACGAAGTGGTGCATAACAATACAAGTTTACGTTAAATATAAGGGCATACAGTCATGTATCACGTTACAGTCATGTATCACGTTTAGTTTTAGTAACTCGGTCTTTCCGCACAATATGACCTATGTATATGTCGACGTGCCGTAAAACACCATTCATTCATTCATTTAGTTTTATTAACACAAAACAATAATTTAGTTTCATTTAGCGTAAATTCTCTTTTCATACATCTGACGAAAATACAATTTTTTTTTAATGGAATATTTTTTATTTCTCATAAGATTTAATGTAATAAAGAAGATAACTTACTATCTTGAAACTCTTCGTACACATTCACAATGAGAATGAACGCAAACAGTGCAACCATGGAATGAACTGCAAATGCGCTTAATGGGTTTTATATTGACTGGATACGTAACCTTATACAGGATACTAGATAATCACCTTATATGCAGGATACTAGATAATCACCTTATATACAGGATACTAGATAATCACCTTATATACAGGATACTAGATAATCAACCATAATGTTGAAGTGTCGCTCATTAACGAGTAGGTTACAGACGTAACCTTATATACAGGATACTAGATAATCACCTTATATACAGGATACTAGATAATCAACCATTATATACAGGATACTGGATAATCACCTTATATACAGGATACTAGATAATCACCTTATATACAGGATACTAGATAATCAACCATAATGTTGAAGTGTCGCTCATTACGAGTAGGTTACAGACGTAACCTTATATACAGGATACTAGATAATCACCTTATATACAGGATACTAGATAATCAACCATTATATACAGGATACTAGATAGTCACCTTATATACAGGATACTAGATAATCAACTTATATACAGGATACTAGATAATCACCTTATATACAGGATACTAGATAATCACCTATATACAGGATACTAGATAATCAACCATAATGTTGAAGTGTCGCTCATTAACGAGTAGGTTACAGACGTAACCTTATATACAGGATACTAGATAATCACCTTATATACAGGATACTAGATAATCAACCATTATATACAGGATACTGGATAATCACCTTATATACAGGATACTGGATAATCACCTTATATACAGGATAATAGATAATCAACCATAATGTTGAAGTGTCGCTCATTAACGAGTAGGTTACAGACACATGAGTCAATTGTGATTAGGACTTCCTTCGCAAAAGTATGTATATTTATTTTTCGATCGTTTCTATCCGCCAAGTAGACTGTGTATAAACAATATTAAACATACTCTGTTATGTTTTGATGACAACATATCCATGAATCGTTCAATACGCCCATACAAAACATTCACATCGACCAATGTATGGATCACGCTTCGGAGATATTTTCTGAAGAAATAACGCGAACGCTGCATTTCAACTGAGTAAGCCTTTTAGACTTTCTTCAAACATATAGCTCTCTCTCTCTCTCTCTATATTATATATATAACAAACATATATGTACAGTGCAGTTAATACCATTATTTTCTGCTCATAATATATAAACACGTCAATGCAGTTACTTCCAGTGGTTATACATATCAGGTGAACGTTACCTCACTTAGTATACATGTCTCCATTTACAAATTGATCTTGTCGATATGTCGAACGGGCTATTGTTGTTATGAATTTACTTGATGGTACTTTTGGAGAGATTGAATTGGAATGTTGATCGATTCAAACAATATACGCATACAATCAACGCCAAGGTATGAACTTCTTATATGTTATATAGATCTTGTTATCTGTAAGTGTAGTGCTAGTTCATTGTATATATTTTACAATATTTGTATTAAATATTACTAACAACATATACAAAATGGGCCTGAACTTCAAGTCGGTTGCAACATAAGTTACAGTTCTGTCTGTTCTTGCAGAAAATGTATGTGATTGTCAGTCTAAAGTTGTAATGATACTGTTACAGTTAGATACGAATTTGTAAAGGAAAACAAGATTGTTTAATTCTTAAATACGGAACCTTACAACGGGATACGTATACGTGTCCCTTCGGAACCTTACGGGATTCACACATATATGCTGAATTAAATCTTCATGTGCATGTTACGGTGTTACCGAGTTTTTTTGTTAGAGAAGTAAGGCTATTATTTTTTTCATATTTTCAGAGCGTTGGAATGCTTTTTTGTCCATATATATATTGTTTCGATCAGTTAATACGGCCGGCGAAGCCCTCTTGCAGTAACGCGAGTATGAAAACTTACTTGTTTTCCCACTATACTATGCGATATTTATTTTTCGTCAAGTTTTTGCGCCGCCATTTTCAATCCGTAGGCTGGACAGCAGACGTCAAATGTAGGGCAAAGTTTAGGCAGACAAAGTGGAATACCAGTCAATTTCGTACGTTCATTTTTTTCTTATTTTTGGTTTTCGGTCTTTATTTCGAATTTTAAGCGTAAGTGAAACGTTAAATTTCAGAAATATAACATTATATAAATACCTACCGTAAAGAAAGAGAGCAGTTATCGAAATAAAGTAAAGTTTGATCGCATGGGGGGTCACGTGGTCACAAACGCATAAAGTGATGACGTCAAACTTCGGGTGATACTATTCCCCGGTAGATTCCCGGTTATTTTGCGGTTGAAAAGGGATGGCAAATGTGATTCATGAGTGTGTTGATCTTTCTGATGGTTTAATGATTTATATTATTGTTCCATTTTGGAAGAAAGGAGTAGTGTAATTAAGTCTGAATATTGGTTTCAAGTTCAAGCACTTGATGTCTACTAAAATATAATATACTCGGTAAAAAATATTTGGACCAGGGTATATAAAGTAATTATAAAAATGAAACTAGTGGACACAATTTAAGTATCTTTTTTAATAACCAAGGTCTACCCTACCGGTTAATTTGATACCAGAAACATTAAATTCCAAACAAGATTTGATTTTAAAAAAATATCGCGAACACACAAAAGGGTCTGTAAAGAATGTTGCAAAGTCCATACAAAGTAACAGTTACGGACACATTCGAGTAACCAATAAAAAGATTATTATTTTTTCGCAAACTTTCATTGTAAACGATAATTATTGTTGATTGTTGATCTATTGTGAATTATCAACTGAGATAATAAGGGTTATGGTCGAATGTCATGGTTCAGCGATCATTGTACGGGTTCAAACACTGCCATGGTCCAAAACTTCTTTTACAGAGTATATAAGGTAAAGGTAATAGTTTTTAAAGGTGAATGTTTTACAAAATATTGTATGAACAACAATATTTATTTTTCTCTCTGGATTTGGCTTGCAAAAGTGGCCTACACTTATTTGAAGGCCACAACGTTGCCCCACACACTAGGGGTGTCAGGAGGCATTCCAGTAACATCTAACTGTGTTGGCTTTTAATCGTAGTAAAATAGCATTAACTAGGACCATATACCCTATATTCTGTGCTACTTTGACTAATTGTGGTCAGTTTTAAGACATGTCTTTTTTTCTCCATTTCTTTTCCTCCTGACAAGCTTTCAGGGAATTGCTCGTAATGTTGTAGTAATTTCTGACTAGGCTTCCACTGAAAGCATTCTAGGTAAGAGGTTTGAAATGTTTCGCTTGCTTTCAGTCCTTAATTCTTCTCTGAACACTGTTGTGCTTCTCTTTCATAACAGATGCATTGTCACATGAATATGTAATGTACTGCTCCCATGATATATCCTTAACCTTATCCTGCATAACTCTGTCAAACGTTTCAAATGCAGATGCTGATTCTTCTTTGCTTTTCATGTGTAATTATAGCCTATATTGCTAGACATGTTATTTAATCAAAAATATTTAGAAAATAGTTGCTCATGTTCTCCAGATGATATTTTTACCAATGTGTCTAATCATAATAATCAAACCCAGATCAAATGTATCTTTACTCGTAACTGCCATATGTGGCAATACCACTGAGATTTACCCTTCTGCATTAATCATTCACACATTCTTCAACACTCGTAGAAGCAATTGCACCATTATTATGTGTGTAGCTTGTGTTCGTCTCAAGTGATACCTTTGGGCAATTTTAGATTTTGAAAACCAGTGTTTTTTATGCCTAATTTGGGGCCGAAATTCGGCCCCATTCACAATTCCAAAAAGTATCCTTTTTTCACAATTATGTCCAAAAAATTCACAATCTGAAAAAAGAAAAAAAATCGGTAAATACAGACCAGTAAGGATACTAGTCTTAATGTACGCTGGTGTTAAAACTAGTCTGTATTTACCAAAACAAAACTTAAAACCAAGGGATATTAAACTGTGAAAAAAGTTATTTTTCTTTTGTTATAATATTTCACAATTTCTAGAAAAATGCCGCCATTTTTCACAATGGCACAGGCACAGGCTGCATTCACAAAACACATAAAAAAACACACTGAAAACATTTTGCAGAAATGGGGACTAGCATGTCAGATTACATTACTGGATGGGTAGACAATACTGTCGCGAAACTTTCATTTATTATTGACACTAAATATATTTAAATTAATTAATATGATTACATATTGGAGGTGAACAGTGGCTAACCTTTACTTTATCTAGTGAATTTAAGGACTTTAGGTACTAACTTTAATTTATTTTATGGTGGGGTGAGAAAATGATTGATTCAATATCACTATTACATAACATATTTGGAGGTGGGTGACATCGCAGTTACTTTTTATTTCTTAAATAAATTAATATTGCAAGGCGGGTGACATGATAGTCACTAATCTTTTCATTATCAAAACAGCCTTCATAACAAAGTCAGATATGAAACATCCTACACAATGTCAAATTCTGGTACAAAGACAGCCTAGCTGGACCTAGATACACATGATGGCAATTTGCACATGGTACAGACTTGATTGTTAAGGTAATTGCATTCAGTTTGAATGGGTATTGGCTATCACTGTTTAGTTTAATTCAAATTTGAAATCCAGAGACTTGAAATCTGTATTTTTATTTATTACATAACTTCCTGTGTGGGAAATATATTTGTCATGTTGCACTAGTGTACTAAATATGCAAATGCAGGCCGAATAATTGTTCTTTCTTTTCCGTTCAGCTCAATGTGAATTAAAAAAAACACAGTATTGTGCTAGTGCATAAAATACACGTCTACGAACGGCAAGACGATTTGTGATGTGCCATCCTCCATCTAGGGTGCATCTATAAACGTCCGTATGTAAAAAAAAGCACCCGAATACATCAAATAAATGAGACTAAGTATTATGCTACCCTGCATCACATTGTTTAGATCTATTTTAAACTAATTAGCTTCGCCCGTCTTGAGGCCTCTTGCCTTGTTCATATTAGTAGTTGATGTTTGTTCTCAGAACTGAATTGAATGTTGTTGACTTGCTCGTCAGCACATTATATATTATTTTGGGCCTCCTCTGAGAGTGGTGGAAGGATGCATATGCATCCAGTAATCTGCCCTACTCTTACTAACGAATGGATTCCTTTGGTTCTTTAACATGCTTACTATGATAGACTCCGCTACAAAGGACTGTCCGGTTTATGTTCCCATCCGGGGACAAGACCAGGGATAAGCGCGCAAGACAAACCGCTATACATATAGATATCCAATTAATTTTCTTGAATTATCTCCCTTAGTAATATTTCTCCATTTACCCATTTCAAAGTCACAGTTCATGCGAAAAGAGAACAACGATATGTACTCTGCCATCAACACGGTATGTACAATAAACTGTATTATCTGTTTTCAATAGTATCAATACTATGAAGTAAAATTCAGGAGTCTGTATAACAAAACGTGATCTCCTGGCAATATCGTGTCGTTTTATTTTATACAATTGATCGGACATTTAATTAAGGTACATGTATATTCTTTGTAAATCACATGGAATTATATAGGGATTATATAGGGATTTCGCCAAATCCTGGAACTAACTTGTATCTAAGTGTTTTTTACACAAAACTTTGAAAGCAAAATATTAACATATCAATCTTGGTAGTAGGGATAAGATACCGTAAATTAAATCCATATACATATATATCTTTCTCAATATGCCTTTGTTATGAATATACCAACACAGGTACACACTGTCCATTGTACAGTCATAGGTGAATGCACATTTAGAAAAGGATTAGTGTGTTGACAACAAAGGAATACTTGCCTGTCTATAATTGGTGTTGTGTAATGGAAAAGTGACTGAAACAAAGATTGTTTAAACGTTATCCTGCAAATATTTGGTGTCTTCCTGAAACCCCCACTTTTCACTTGAAACACCCACAAAAAAAAGTGGGTGTTTTGTTTCAGAATTTTGCTTTTTCCAATTAACACCTTCCTACGGCCATTATAGCTATAGTCTGTTTCTTAGGATGATTTAATAAAACAACACAAGTTTTTTTATACATTTATATCATCTTTTTTTGGATAATTTAATGGATTTTATTTAATATTATAATGTTAACTTATAAAAATCTTCTTTTTTTACATTAAAACAGGCAATATTATAATTGAACATTAATAAATTAATTATAGTTTTCTTCTTTTTTTTCAGGTTTCAGAATATGAAAATTAGAAAGTTTTTTTTAATATTTTACATTTATATATATTTTCTATTGTCACAAATATATACACACGTATGAACGCATGTTCATAAAGAAGTTGCGATGCTGCGTCAGAGTATATAGGTAAAACAGACTATAGTCGTAACCATGGGTTACATAAATTAAAAGTGGGTGTTTCAGGAATTTGAAAATTAAAAAGTGGGGGTTTCAGGAATATGAAATTAGAAAGTGGGTGTTTCAGGAATAAACCAAATATTTCACTATTTTTTATCCGTACTATCTAGATTGGTATATAAAGAGCTCATATTGCAAATGTTGTGAAGACATACTTATACACGTTTCAGATCTAGGATTTCACGCATTCGTTATATAATTCAATATGATTCAATGTGATTTACAAGGACTTAGCTTGACCCTTAGGCATGCATACTTTACAAAGTGGGTGGGGTAGTGCAACAAATAAAAGTATATTTTTTTGTTCTAAATAGAATGTGTTACCAACATTCAAGTGTCGCCTACATGTTGTTGTTATATATTGAAGAGTTTGTTCTGCATATACCTATTAAAAGCAGCAGACGAAGCAAATATTTGCATTTTTACATGGGTACTGTACATACTTCAAACAGGGAGTACCTGCTTCAAATTAACAATCCTAGTTACTTCTGAGATTAAGTAAACACTGCCTAACATTGACCAACAACTTCTCAACAATCTTTAGAAGAGAAAACAAGAAGTGAATATACACAAGATGAAAGAAAATATATCTCATGTTGACATTCCATAAACAAATTCTATATATTTTGACTGGCAGATTTGTTCCCAAAGGTAATTCTAAAATGCAGGTATGGTGGCCCAAAAAAAATGCTACACTATTCTAAATTACAGGTATTACACATTATATTCCCCAACATAAACTGGTCCATGATATGGTCCATGTCATGCAGTTTGACGAATTTAGATGAGTAGTTGCCAAAATAAATGTTTATTGTCTTATTATTATTGACAGACCAACGATACATAGCTCACCATGGCAAAAGACTGTTAATCTGTGATCAGTAGACATGGTAGAAGTAAAAATAAAAACACAAAGTATTTTATTTAAAAAAGAACACATTTTTCAAGCATTCAGTAAGTATGTCACAAATAATTGATTCTGTTATGTCGGATGCTATTATAAATGTAATTTCTTGAAGTTAAGTTGATACGGGTTCTTGTTATCATTCATAGTGGTATCCCCATAATTAACACACTAATAATCCCAACTTGAAATAATTTTAATCACTGACTTTAATATCATTCATATAATTTCTAGTTGTTTAATATTAAACAAACATAATCAAACGACAAGACGATGTGTCGCCATACATTTTCAAAACACAAAATCTCGTAAAATTGCTGGAGCGATTTACTGTGAAACGTGTTTGTTTGCTTCTGATAATAAAATCTAAAACCTTCTTTACGTACCTCATTCTGACAGATCGCACAAAATTAACCACATCCTACCTTAGAATTACATTAGGAGTATTTTAGAAATTGATATTTACCTTAAAGGGAGTTCATAT